>WOXC01009813.1:0-132500 GCA_011680675.1 Gymnobelideus leadbeateri | reverse complement strand
CTTGGTTTTCTTATTTGTATAGTGAAAAACTTGAAGATAATCTCTAAAGTACCTGCCATCTCTTAATAATGTGACTAAAGATCCTGTTAGAAAGGTTTCCCATCCATTTTGATGTTCACATTGATGAACGTATTCCTTTGGGGATTACAGACAAGAAGCCATTCCATTGAAAGAGTTCTTTAGAATAATCAATTCAAGTATCTCATTTCATTTATTTAATCCTCAACAAAACTCTTGGGGTTAGAGAGAGTCAGGGCAGGGATTGTTATCACCACTTCATGGATTCTATGTTAGAGGAAGTTTAGGTGATGCAGTGGTTACAAAGCTGGACCTGGAATCAGGAAGGCCTGAGTTCAAATCCAGCCTCAGACACTAACTGTACAGCTCTGAGCACTTTAATTTACCCCAGTCTACCTCCATTTCCTCATCAGTAAAATGGGGATATTAATGAGCTATTTCTTATAATTTAGCAGTAATGTAAAGTGCTTTGCAAAACAAGGTATTATATAAATACATTATTTTTGCTGTTATTATTATAGCATGATGGTGAAACCAAGGCTAAAACAGGTTAGATGATTTAACTATGGTCAGATATTATATTACTAGTTTTTTCCCCCAAAATTAGAACTGAGTACTGGAAAACCATTCTAGTGCTCTTCTTCCATTATATTCCCTTGTCTTTTGGTAGGGCAGTCCAAACTGACCTAGAGACTTCCTCCAACAATGTTCCTCTTTAATACATGGAAGGGGCAGGGGGAGTTTCATCCCATTTAGGATTCTCCACAGACTACTTTACATGAGGTATCCTTCACTAGAATGTGAAAGAATATATTATTACTTTGCTCCCATATTTATGGATGCTTGTTGTTAGCCACGTCAGATAAAATCCTTCTCTTCCAACTGTGCTTATCATGGAAGACCAAATCGCTCTGTCATCGAGGCAGATGGCAGTTATGGAAATATGTCTCATTAAAGAAAGGCATTGAATGGTTTGACAAGCTCAATTTTTTTTTTTTTTTGCTTTTCAGAGGGCAATTAGGGTTAAGTAACTTGCCCAAGGTCACACGGCTAGGGTTTTTTTTTGTTTTTTTTTTGTTTGTTTGTTTGTGTGCATTAAGAGTCTGAGGCCGGTCCCGAACTCAGGTCCTACTGACTCCAGGGCCGATGCTCTACACACTGCGCCACCTAGCCGCCCCTCAATTTTTAGGATGGATTGGAGGAGAGAAACTGATTCGTGTTTTGTCTTTCCTACCAGGGGATTGTTGAGAGGCTCATCCCCAAGGAATGTGCTGGCTTAAGCATGAAGTTTACTCATTGAAAACCCTGACAAAGAGCTAGATGTACTTGAAGATTGCATGGTTAGTGGTGAATATTCCATCTTCCTTCAAGAACTGAGGAACTTGGGGGCAGCTAGGTGGTACAGTGAATAGAACACTAGCCCTGGAGTCAGGAGGATCTGAGTTCAAATCCAACCTCATATACTTAACACTTACTAGCCATGTGACCTTGAGCAAGTCATTTAACTCCAATTGCCCTGCTCTCCCCCCTCCAAAAAGCAAAAAGCAAAAATAAAGATCTGGGGAACTGTGCCCAGCCCTGGATAAACCACAACAGGGGTAGTATGTTCAGTTCAGTTTACATTTCAAGTAGGACATTGACAAGGTGGAAAGCTCACAGAGCCAGCAAGGCAGCCAACCTTCAGAGGAACTCAAGATTATGCTAGATAAAGATCTGCTAAAGAAGTTGGGTATTATTAACACAGAGAAGAGGAAGTTGAAGGAGGGGAATATCTGAACTATCTTGAAGTACTGAAAGGACATCCTGTGGATAAGGGAGAAAGACTGTTCTGCTTGGTCCTAGAGAGGAAAAGCAGGAGTTTTCAAAAAGTCTGTAATTCTTCAAAGGATAGATGCTGTTTTACTGAATATATTGTGTCAGATTCCTCAAAAGATTTCATCAATTCTCCTTCCCCTTTCTCCTTCTTCAGTATCTTATGTAAATATCAGGTAGCTGGTGAATACAGATGCAACATTCTAGGAGAAAAAGATTTTACAGAGGTAACATGGGATAATGGAAAGATCATTGGAGGAATTGGGAGTTTGGGCTTTATTCAAGGCCCTGCCTCTGGAATCTCAAAATAATAGAACTAGAAGTGACCATAGCAATTTTCTTTACCAAACTTCTCATTTTTACACATAAGGAAACTGAAGCCTAAAATTATAAAGTGACTTGCTTATGGTTACATAGCAAATGATAGAAGTAGAACCTGAACGTGTCTTCTGAATCCAAGTCTAGTGTTCCCCTGCAACACATTTCTTCCCCAAGATTATTTTTTTTCCAGGACTTGCCTACAAAATAAAAGGTGCCCAGAAAGGGATATTTGTAAGAGATGATCTCTAAGGTACTTTGTACCTCTAATTTTATGTCTATTTCTCAGCTGTGCCATTGACTGAATGGCTTTTTGTAAGTTGTTTGTCCTCTTTGGGCCTCAGTTTCCACATTTGCAAAATGAGGGGCTTTGTCTAGAATTGAGATCATTTATAATATTCCTTTCAGTTCTGATGGTCCATGATGTAAGATCTATATGCCCAAAGGTCTTACCAGCCTTGGCATGAATTTTATATTTATTAAAACAAAACAAAAAAAAAAAACCGCATTGCCATATATTCAGTAGTATTCCTTTATAGAAATAGTTTTATAAATAAAATGCACAGCTTAAATTATTCTGAAAGAATGAGACTCTGTAATTAGTTTTCTAACATGATCATTGTCCTGAGAATATACGTTTTTTCCCCAAAATGTAATTACAAAATAATTGGATTCAAAAACCAAGTTGCCTGCTTCTGGTAATATGCTTCCTCTTCTATTGAGTGCCCATCGCTGGACTTCCTCTATTGTTGCAGAAAGTCAAAGAGACCAACCCAGCTGTGTCTGCTTCTGGATATTGTTCCTTTAGGAAAAGGCCTGCTATGAATGCTCTCAATTAAACTTCACCAAAGGTTTAATTGCACTTGTTAAATAACTGCCTTGGCCCACAAAGGGAACAGTTGAATTTTAGCAGACATGCAGTTATAGCAGAGGGGTTTTTTCCCCCATTCTCTAAAAGGCTGTCAATATGCTGATGTCTCATTCCTTCCAATAGTATCTCAATTCTGCTTTTGAATAGAAATAATGTATCAAAGGTACCTGCAGTTAAATTAAAATTAAATTAAATATCATATTACCAGTTTTCTGACTGAAACTTTCACTGTATTTCTAGAATACCATAATTAAAAAAATAAAATTATGAATAACCCAAAAGGCAAAGGAAAGATAGATGGTGGGTGTAAGCTGGCATTCACATGTTACCAACAACAGCTTATGTTTATGAAGTGGCATGGGAGAGAGGAAGAATGAGTAGACTGGAAAATGCAATGGAACAGTTCTGTAGCAAGAATGAGAGACAGCAGATGGAGAGACCAAGTGCTGCATTCATGCTCTTAGGTTATGGAAAGAATGAGAAGAAATTCTACTGTTGGATAGCTCCTTGAGAGAGGATTTATTTTCACATGAGATGATCTAAGATATTACATGACTGTGGGTAAAGCTCTGGACATGGAATCAAAAAGGCCTAGCCTCAAAGCCTCTGATTGACACTTGTTATCTAGATGATGATGGGCAATCACTTAACTGCATTTTCCTTATATTTAAAAGGAGGACAGTAATATTGTTGTCATTTCACAGTAATAATGGTGTCATGAAGCTCAAAACTATGTGTAGAAGATGGATTGACAACTTCAAAGTTATATAATCATATTATTATTGTTAAGGCATAAAGGAGAAGGGGGCACCCACGGTAAGGAGTTCATGAAGCCTTCTTTATTACAGATGAACATCTCTTCACTGTTGCCTTTCATTTGGTGTATCATGTTTCCAGTTCCAAAAGTGTCATATCACACATTCTTCTGGTTTTGTCCTCCTAGGACATATCCACCCACATTAAGCCTACTCAGAAAATAGTATATCCCATGATGACAATAAAGGAGCAATAGAAGTGTCTGACTCAAAAGCCCAAAGGGTTAGCACTGAACATAGTGTAGAATATGCCCTTCCCATCAAAGGAATGTCCTTATACACAGCATAGTAGAGTGAATAGAGTATTGGACTTGGAGTTGGAAAGTCCTGAACTGGTTTGAATTCTGCCTCAGATATTTCCTAGCTGTGTGACCTTTTATAAGTCACTTACATTCTCTAGACTTCTATCTTCTCAGCTGTAAAAAGAGGAGGTTGTATTTGATGACATCTAAAGACTGTTTTGTTTCTAAATTTATGTTCTTATGATTACACGATCAGTAATGTATATCAGTAATATATATATGTAAATCAATAATACAGATCCCTGGCTCCCAGGCTCAACCTCACTTTAAATTTGTTTATTTTATCCCATAGGACTCTGGACTACTCTGCCTTTCACACCATTAAAAAATCATCTATACTCAACACTGGTAGAACACTCTCCTTTCCCAGCAGAATGCTCTTATTTTATTGGTTTTTTCTACATTTGAAATAAAGGTATAGAAGAAAAAATGTATCTGAAGAAATAAAAATGGATATCCCAGAGGATAGCTCTATATCTCTATATTATCTAATATCTAAGTCTTTATGTATAAGTAGGCTATAACATATAACTAATGAGAAATTTGGAAGAAAACAGGAATAAAAGATGTCATCAGTGAATTGTTTGATAGGAAGGAAAGAGGGACTGCTCATGTGAGGAGGGAAAAAGATGTCAAGTAGATAAAATAATCTACTTCTACTCTCTTGGTGTTAGGAAAAAGAAAGGAAGATTTCAAAAGGTTTGAATAGGCATCTCATGACCAACTTATAGAAGGGCATGGATAAAAGTCACACTGGATGTGTAGGCACAAATGGATTTTAACTGGCATGTCAAAGGGAATTTCTGAATCTATGAGTATTATATTCAAATGAATATTAGATGAATAAATTTGTCAATAACTAGCATTCTACTTTATTTTGCCATTGTAGAGAAGTGACCTTAGTTTCTAGAAGACTAATTTCAGTGGAGCATAAGTTTATATTATATATTACATAAGTTATATCATGGATATTATATAACAGACCCTACCATTCTGAAAATGATTCATGTATGGGCTGGTGATAGACTGTATGTCTCTCTGAGGACCCATGTAGGATAAGGACCATTGTAGGCTGAGTTCAGAGAAGCTCATAATCATTTCACTTATAAGGTAGCATTTTTTTCTGCCACAGTAACTCTCAAAAATGGAAATAGACTGTGAACAGAATGGTTGGAGTATATACATGCTTTGACTGACTCAGATCCTAATGTATATGTAATTATATATTACTGCTCCATACTAAATGAAAATGTTCAAAAGGGCAAGGACCTTGTCTCCACTATCTTTGTATTCTTCAGGGTCTTAGCATGTAATAGACATAAAATAAATGGGTTTTAAATAGATGTTGAATCCAGCTATCTTTCCAGTAAATTCATAAAGGTTGGTACAAATGTCATTCTGAATATGTAGGTAAATTGTTTATGGAAGGTTCTCCTATGCTATTAGCTGACCAATGTCATTAAACTGTCATTAAAATTCATAAAACTGTTCATGCATATTTAATACATATCTATGAACAGAATGATGGTTTTTTACTCCCCCCCAACCCCCAGTTATAGCTAACATGGACACAGAGCAATAATTTTTCCACCCCCCTTTTGCTATGAGTTTTTGTTTCTTTGTTTTAATCAAGATTAATACTTTAAGAAATTTCACAAACTTTAATTTCTGTCCTGTCAGGACATAATTCATGATCAGACCCCACTAAATGTTCACACACAGTTACATAGTCCTTAAACATTCATTTCTCTATGAATAATTCAATGTACCTTTAGAGAAATCCTCATGAATGGTTAATGAACAAGAAAATATCAGTAACAACTAAAACCAAAATACTATTGCTATTTATTTTTTTAAGAAATACCTCCTTGCTTATAAGCCAGGAATCCATAGATGAGTCACTGATTAATTGAAAACAAGTGAGACATTTTACACATGATGAATTTTCTTTCCCTCCCTTTGGTTATTGTGGTAAAGGAGGATGAAGGAAGCTCATTAACACTAACAACTTCTATATGTCCCTTTTCTTTGCTTCCAGATTTATTAAATCTCCATTGTATTGAAACACCAAAGGCAGTGTTAAGTCTAAAAGAATGAATATTTTGCCCTTTTTTGTTGTGATGTGTGTATGTGGATAGCATGAAAAACTTAAGATTTCTGACCACTGAACCTTAGGCACTTTAATAGTATAATTATGCTTTTGAAAAATTAAAAGACCCTAATCAGAAACAGCTTATCATTAGAATAAAGTTGAACATTTGAAAATAGAAACTACTACAAGTAGTTGAGAAAGCTTTTCTTTCTTTCTTATCTTTAAAATGTGCCATGATCTACCCTGTTTTATTCTTTTAAATTCCTGTAAGCTCACTTATCTAGCAGGGTTGGGGAAGAGAATGTTCTGGTTAAGTGAGCATTCTGGTTGATGGAATTAGCATTTATGCTATTTTCTCAAAGATACTTTTCATAGAATTAGATTACAGTAAAATTCACTTATCTCTGTGCTCAACAATGTCAATTCTTTGATAGATTTCCCAAACTGGAAGTAATTTCTACCCTATATGATTTCATAACACTACATACTCTAATTTGTATATGTATTATACACTAACTAAACTGTATTATATTTACTATGTAGAAAACTTTTTTTTTTAATCCTATGACACTGTAGAGTCCTTGAAGGCAAGGGCATTATTTCTTCCCATATAGTGAAATTGGTTTTCCCTTTGTATATGACTCTTGAAGATTTACAAATTTCTTTCCTCAGAATGACTGTAAAATTAGCAGTGCATGTTAAATATAATCTCCATTGTACAGATGAAGACATTTAGGTCCACCTGTTGCCCATTGGATCAATAATCTCTTTAATTTGGACATTTCCTACAGTAAGAGTGATTAAAATCCAGAGATGCCTACCCATCCTTGAGTGACATTTTTGGAGTTCTTTCTCATATTCTTTTAGAATCTAGAGGCTACTAGTACAAAATTTGAGTTGTTCCCCACTCTTGCCAAGTTTCAGGTGCATCTTTTTTATTGTACATTTACTTGATGATATTTTTATATTGTCTCCCCAAAGCAAGTCAGTGTTCGTAATGAATTGAAATAAATTCAGTCCCATCACATGCCATCACACAGCTAGGAAGTATCTGAGATTGGATTTAAACTCAGGTCTTCCTGACTCCCTTCTTTCACGATGATAGAATCCCTGCAGGTTTCTCACTGAGAAACATGATTAGAGAAGCATGGAATTTCAGAACTGGGATTAACCTCAGTGGCCGTCCATTCCAACCCACATTCATCAAAGTTTGCCCTCTAGAATGCACTTGTCTAATTGTCATTAGGCTTTTGCTTGAAGATCTCTAGAGAGGATTTCCCCTTTTGGTAGTAATTTGAAGCCTACATTTTTTGCTTTGCCTTTTCTACCTATTTATCTTAGCTCTACCCTCTGGGACAAAGTAAAATTACTGTAGTCTCTCTTCCAAATAATAACCCAAATAATGCTTGGTGAGGCAGGTGGTGGTTCAGTGAATAGAGTTCTGGGCCTGGAGTCGAGAAGACCCGAGTTCAGATTCAGCCTCGGGTACTTCCTGTCTGTGTGACTCTGGGTGAGCCACTTAACCTCTGATTGCCTGACAAAATAGGTCCGCTGGAGTAGAAAATGTTAATCCACTCCAGTATCAGGTCCCCTCTTTGTTTACTCTTGAGAAGAAAATACTTTCTCCATTATACAAATTAATCTTAATATGATATGTTCTCCATCTTACCAATATCATTTCTATAGGGAGGCACCATGATTTAAAAATAGCACTCTAAGTGAAGTCTAGAAGGACTGAGTATAATAGGACTATCATTTCCATATTCCTATAAGCAATACCTTTTTTTCTTTTGGGAGGGCAATTGGGGTTAAGGGACTTGCCCAAGGTCACATGGCTAGTAAGTGTGTCAAGTGTCTGAGGCTGCCTTTGAACTCAGGTCCTCCTGCCCCAAGGGCCAGTGCTACTCACTGCGCCACTTAGCTAACCCCCAATATCTTTCTTAACACATCCATATTGTGTCTATATGTCTATTCAAATGGGTTTTCTTTTTCTCTTCAGTTCCTTGTCTCCATTGTGCTTCCCCAGTAACAGTGGCAGAGTTATAGGGATGAGCCCTAAGAGAGGGCCTATAATAGCACAGTAGATTGAGCCATAAAATATTATTTGATTGTTGCTCTTCTACGGGTCTGTTGTGGAAAGAATGTTTGATTTGGAATCAGAATACCCTAGTTTGAAACCCAGCTCTGCCACCTTTGTGACCTTGGGCAAGTCATTTAATTTTGCTGTTTCTTCATCTGAAATTGAGTGTTAGATGAGATGACATCTGACTCCCTTCTAACTCTATCTAAACCTCTCATCTGTTAAAAGTAATAAGTTAGTAGTAGATAAACTATTGGAATAAATGAACCATATCCCTATTTAAATGTGTGCAATAAGTAAAACCAACACTTATAAAGAATTTGAAGCTAAATGAAAATATAGTTCACAGATTCTCTTGAGAGAATGGAATAAAGGAGTTAGCAGGGTTAGTCAGTTTTATACTATGTTCAGTGTCAACAAAAAACATTACTTTATAAGGCAACCATTTAGTGTTGTAGTGCTCATAATGAATTATAAACAAGGGTACCACCATGAAGACATTGGCAACATTTTCACCCATGGTTCTTTCCTCCAGGAACAAGTAGAGAAATACTTTGAAGAACTAGACAAGATCTTCCAAATTAAGTCAATCTGTATTTATAGTTTTACTAACTTCAACATGAAGCTTGATTTGGTACAGAACATTTTTAAAGAGTTAGAAAATATACTTTGGCATAAAGAAATGAAATGGGGCAAAGTTTCTAGTCTTCTGAAGTTCCACAACATGGATATCAGAAAGACGTTAATCAAGAAAAGAATCGCAAGGTGTTGAATTGAATTGGACTATATCTTAATAGACAATAAATTATTCAAGTCATTTCTCTTTTTAAATTTTTTAAAAATTAGTTTATTAGTTTAGGTTCAGTTAACAAGATTCATTTCCATAGTTCCTTGATTTTCAAATTTCCTTTACTTCCCTCCCCCCTCCCCCCAGGACAGCATATAGTCCAGTATAGGATCTGCAAATACATTCATATTAGACATTATTCCAATTACAAAGGCGTATTGTACTAGGTGGGATGAAAGATGGTAAAGAAGAAATAAAATCAAACAATGAAAAGAAAAACATCATTAAGTTTGCTTCCATCAGGATTCAGGCTCAGTTCTTTCAAGTTATATATCTGGATGGCGCATTTCTCTCTTTCTTGAGTCTTTCAGGATTGACTTATATCACTGCATTGCTGAAAAGAGTCCAGTCTGTCATAGTTGGTCATCACAGATATGGTATGTCTGTGATTGTATACAAATTTTTTCTGATTCTATTCTTCTCGCTCAGCATCAGTTTGTATAAGTCTCTCCAGGTAATTATGAAATCCGTCACCTCCTCGTTTCTTATAGCACAATAATATTCCATTACATTCATATACCACAACTTGTTTGCCATTCCCCAATTGATGGGCACCCCTTTAGTTTCCAATTCTTTGCAAACACAAAAAGTGCTGCTAAAATATTTTTGTACATATGGGTCTTTCTCCCACTTCTGTGATCTCTTTGGGATATAACCCTAGAAGTGGTATTGTTGGGTCAAAGGGTATGAAATTATTTATAATCCTTTAGGCATAATTCCAAATTGCTCCCCAGAATGTATTAGTGTTCCAATTTGTCCACATCCTCTCCAGCATTTGTCGCTTTCTTGATTTGTCATCTTAGCCAATCTGACTGGAGAGATGTGGTATCTCAAAGTTGTTTTGATTTGCATTTCTCTAATCAATAGTGATTTAGAGCATTTCTTCATATGCTTATAGATATCTTTAATTTCTTTCTCTGAAAACTGCCTATTCATATCCTTTGACCATTTCTCAATTGGGGAATGACTTGTATTCATATAGATTTGGCTCAATTCTCTATAAATTTTAGAAATGAGTCCTTTATCAGAGAAACAAGTTGTAAAAATTCTTTCCCAATTTCCTACCACCCTCTTGATCTTGGTTACATTGGCTTTGTTTGTACAGAAGCTTTTCAATTTAATGTAATCAAAATTATCCATTTTGCATTTTATAATGCTCTCTAATTCTTGTTTGGTCCTAAAATCTTCCCCTCTCCACAGATCCGTCAGGTAAACTATTCCTTGCTTTCCCAAATTGCTTACAGTATCATCCTTTACACCTAGATCATGCACCCATTTCGACTTGATTTTGGTATATGGCGTTAGATAGTAATCTATGCCCAGTTTCTGCCATACTGTATTCGAGTTTTCCCAGCAGTTTTTGTCAAATAGTGCATTCTTATCCCAGAAACTGGGGTCTTTGGGTTTATCGAACAATAGATTACTATATTCATTAACTGCTGGGTCTCCTGCGCCTAATCTATTCCATTGATCCACTACTCTACAACTCTGCCAGTACCAAGCAGTTTTGATGACTGCTGCTGTATAATACAGATTAAGATCTGGCATAGCTAGTCCACCTTCCGTAGCATTTCTTTTCATTAATTCCCTTGATATTCTAGACCTTTTGTTTTTCCAAATAAATTTTGTTATTATTTTGTCTAACTCTACAAAGTAGTTTTTTGGTAAATTGATTGGTATGGCACTAAATATATAGTTTAGTTTGGGTAAAATTGTCATTTTTATTATATTGTCTCGACCGAGCCACGAGCAATTGATATTTTTCCAACTATTTAGATCTGATTTTATTTGTGTGAGAAGTGTTTTGTAGTTGTGATCATATAGATTCTGGGTTTATTTTGGCAAGTAGATTCCCAAATATTTTATAATGTCAACAGTGACTTTAAATGGGATTTCTCTTTCTATCTCTTGCTGTTGAGTTTCATTAGAGATGTACAGGAACGCTGAGGATTTATGTGGGTTTATTTTATATCCTGCAACTTTGCCAAATTTATTTATTGTCTCAAGTAGTTTTTTACTTGATTCTCTAGGATTCTCTAAGTATATTATCATATCATCTGCAAAGAGTGATAGCTTGGTCACTTCTTTGCCTAATTTGATTCCTTTTATTTCTTTTTCTTCTCTAATTGCTACTGCTATTGTTTCTAGTACCAGATTGAATAAGAGGGGTGATAGTGGACACCCTTGTTTCACTTCTGATCTTATTGGAAAGACTTCTAGTTTATCCTCATTGCATATAATACTTGCTGATGGTTTTAAATAGATGCTATCAACTATTTTAAGGAAGGCTCCATTTATTCCTATACTTTCTAGTGTTTTTAATAGGAATGGATGTTGTACTTTGTCAAAAACCTTTTCTGCATCTATTGAGATAATCATGTGGTTTCTGCTAGTTTTATTGTTGATATGCTCAATTATACTGATGGTTTTCCTAATATTAAACCATCCTTGCATTCCTGGAATGAATCCTACCTGATCAGGGTATGAAGGAGACAATTTAAAGTGTGAAGATGCATTGTTTTGTTGGAAGAGAAGCAAGAAGGCAAGTGTCATTGGATTGCAGAACCTTCAAAGAAAAGTAAAGTGTAAAAAAAAGGGACATATAGACAGGGGCCAGGTTGTACAGGGCTTTAAAAGCCAAACACATGATTTCATATTTTTGTCTTACAGGTAAAAAGTCACTGAGGTTTTGTAAATAAGGGCATGACAGGGTTAAATCTTAACTTTTTTAGAGGTTATATTGTTATTTTGTTAGAGGAAGCTTATTTTGTTATCAGATTGGAGAATGTACTGGGGATGGGAGATTCTTGAAGCAAGGAGACAGTCTTTCCTATTGAAATCCTGTCTCTCTTTTGAGACTGAGCTCAAATGTCATCTCCTTTAAGAAACTTTCTGTTACAGACCTTCTTCCATTCCCTCCCCCTTCCCACCCCAACTACTATTTCCCAATTATTTCTCCTCCCACTGAACATGCTTAGTCATTTGTTCCATCCCCCGTTATTTCATTTTCATATTCAAATTTACACTTATCTGACAGAGTCTATGTCTTAATCTTCATTTTGCCATTCCCAGGCTTAGGACAATGCCTTGAATATAGTAGAAATTTTATCAGTTCTGGTTAAATTGCATTTTTAAATGGAAAAGTGATGGTATCACATTTATTCCAAAGATCCCTACATGCTATCACTTTCCAACTCCTCTTACTCTACACTTTAGTACTTGCTATGTATAGGCACAGATTTTAAAGGAATAATTAGTTATTCAGTTCTATATCTAGGGAAAGGCCCTTGAAAGAAGTGGTATATTTTCAATGAAGTTGCAAGTTCCTTGAAGAATGTGTTGTATTTCATCTCCATACCCCTAGCATCATTCCATGTAGTAGGTGCTAAATAAATGATAGTTGATTTGAATAAAGTGTAAAAGTCTCTTAAAGGTAATGTCCCTTCATTTAAGATTTATATCCCATATCTTTCCCAAAAGATTTTGAGACATTTTAAACAAATAAAAATAACATAAAATAGGAAACATTTTAAAATTCATTAAAATAACCAACAGTATATTCTTCTTTTAATGTTGGTAGACTAAAGTTATTTGTCCTGACATAATACCCATGGGAATATTGGAACTATCCTGTCATAAATGTAACAATCTATCTGTTCAGCCCCTTCCTTTCAGTTAAATTCCTCATAGAAGGCTGGTAGAATGGTGGCAGAAACTAAGTTAATGGAATATAGCGGAGAGCCAGTGAAAAGAATACACTAGTATAAAGAATTACCAAAAGATGGTGTCTTAAATAATCTGTCACAATGACTAAAAATAGATATAAGTAACAATCATCAATAGTACACTGGGAATCAGATTTGGAATGCAAAGGATCTTTACTCTTTTTGTATTGTATCCAATGTGGATCCTAATAGAATGGATTTAACAGTAAAAACAGGAAAAAAAAATGAAAGTATCTAAATTGAAAATTCAATGGCATCAGGTATCTAGTATGACCTAGTTACTATAGTCAAGCACTGATTTTTTAGCTCTGAGTGGGTTTCTGGAAGCTAAGCCAAAAACAGAAACACATTGAGTTATACAGTTTTCATTGTGTGATTAAAAAAAAAACAGACAAGTTCACACAGAGATTTGAATTTTCACAGCATCAAATTCAAGGAATTCCTAAGGATGTAAACCAGACTTAGCAGCCCTTGGTAGTTTGTAGTCTGGCCTTTGTCTACAGCCCCCCTTTTTAGCTTCAGATTACTATGTAGAATCAAAAAACCCCACTAAATATAGGAAATAAAACACAAGAAGCAGGAGTGGAAGACTTTTGTGAGACCTAAAATGCCATCTTAAGGGTCAGTAGAGCGCCAGAGTAGTGTATGAGAAAAGCCATTTGATTTGAAAGACAAATGAATTGTTTGTGTTTGAGCACAAACTCAGGTCCTTACCAGTTGTGTGACTGTGGGCAATTTACGTTTAATCTTTCTGAACCTGGATTTCCCAGTCTGTAAAATGGTGAAGATAGTCCTTGAAAAAGTTGCATATGATTGTTATAAGAAAAACTATAGCTAGACATAAAAATGTGACTTACTGTTGAATAGAAGTCACCAGCACATTTGCCCCTGCTGAAGACATGTCCTGACTGCCTAACTCCCTAGATTTTTAATTTTTTTTCTGTTTCATCTGAGCACTAACAAGACTCAGTTATAAAAAAGAGATATACACTATAGAAAGGATTCTCCTTAAAATATAAAGCCATTTGGGGATTTGCTTGTAGGATAGCCAGGTCTTACTTGGGAATTGGTTACTGTTGCTAAGTCTTCTTTGTGACCCTGCCAAAGCTGAGTTAATGTTTTTTGGGTTTTTTTTTTTATTCTATACCTCCCTTTTCCTAACAGCAAGGGGATATTAGGGCAATAGAATAAAGCCCAGAGGAAGCTGAACCTTTGTAATTAGAAGTGCATAAATGAGAGAATATATATAATCCCATTGTGTGCCCCACCCTGACTCCCCTGGGCCCTTCTCAGTCCACATTCCAGGAATTTTGACAAAGTTAAGTTGAATTCAAAGAAGGGATGTCCTGGGGCAGCTTCGGGGAGCCTGCCATTTCCAGGCCACAGTGCCCCTCTAAGTCCCTAAGTGTGGCCCTTTGACTCAATCCAAACTTCACAGAACAAATCTTCTTAACAAGAGGATTTGTTCTGTAAAACTTGGACTCAGTCAAAAGGCCTCACCCAAGAGCCTATTAGGCCACATCAGGGCCCCAAGGACACAGGTTTCCTACCCCTGACCTGGGGCATCCAAAGGTGGAAAATTAAGTTCTTTTGGATTTTTCCCTCACCTTAAATTATTATCCAACTAGTTCTACAATGAAAATGAAACACATTTTGGAGGTTGGATTAATATAAAGGAAATGGCATGAGCTCTGGAGATAGGTGACTCCAGTCAAAAGCCATTCCATGAGAGATTAGTCTGAATAAGCCTGGCTTTTAGCTTCCTCCTTTGTTAAAAACAAACAAACAAAACAAGGGTGTTGGACTAGTCTCTAAACTATTCAGATCCTGTAAATTTTTTTGCAGCCTTTATGCATGTATAATAGATTATGTTTCTACCTAGAACCCCAGTCTACTTCTTCTTTCTCCTGCAGTCAAACTCTTCCTTCAACAGGGCTCTGGCATATCTATCAAGAAGTTGATTGCTCCCCTCCCCAACAATTGAACTTAAACTTTCCCTTCTACTCTCTCTCCTTCCAGTAGAATCAGAAAGGCAAGAGCTGAGTCTTATAACTGACAGCAATAATGTATAATTGACTAAAAGGAAATCTGGCTGTCAGTGAGCCTTATTTACACTTTGTCAGTCTCCTTTAACCCCCCATGGAAGAGCTACCTGCTGCTTCCCCCTTTCCAGATGGGCATCCAACTTCCTGCCAACTGGTGCCCAAGACCATGTATACATCCTCTAGCTCACATTGTTTATTAGCTAGTGATCTCTCCTCAGCATGGAAAAGCATGCAAGTGTTTGTAAAGCAAGCCTCAGTGGCTTTCTCTGCTGAAAAGTGGCAAGGAGCCTCTGGGCTCTCTCATGCAGAGAATGATGAAGTTCAGGAATTGGTGCAAAGAGAATTAATGAGTTTCAGTTGGAGTGACACCCTTTGCTATTCTCGGGACAATACCCTCTATTACTGTCAGGTTCTGCCTTAGGGAGGAGGTCTCTCTCCAAGCTGGCATTGATTCACTATCATTATTCCTAGTACAGTCACTCCCACAGTTCTCACTCCCAGACAGTAACATACTGTGCATAATTTTAGACATTTCCAACTTGAAGTCTATTTGGGATTCCAATAGTTTACATTTATTCCAGCTAAGATGCACAACCTATTTTTATTAGACTCCATCAACATTTTTTATCCCCCTTGAATAACTTTGATACCTTTCTTTTTCTTCTTATCTCACAGGGTTGTTGTGAGACTTAAAACGAGGTAATGAACTATAAAGCACTTTGTAAATTGTGAAATGAGTTATGAAAGTCAGCTATTAAGCTGAGAGATGATGTGGAATCTGCTTAGAACATAAGATCAAGAAAGTCCCAGATTTAAATCCAAACTCTGAGACTTGCTGGCTATGTTAGTGGTGAACTGTGGGCAAACCAGTGAGTCCATTTCTCAGTGAGTGAGATGGAGTTGGTAATATTTGGAATATCTTCCTCACATGGTTTAATTGAAAGAAAATGTGTTATAAACCTCAAAATTCAGTTAGTCCTTTGCAGAGAACATTTTATCTACTTTTCTCACTTAATTGGAATGCAGAAATAGATTTAGAAACTAATCCTTTGCCTATATCTACTTGATATAAAAGTTAAATTTTCTAAGTTCTGTTAAGTGTTCTCTGACTTAAAATATCAGTCCTGAAGGTACAAGCTAATCAGAAAAAAATAATAATAAAACTTGAGTCTTTCCTTCCAACACTTCTACATTTCATGTGTAAATGACAGCCATAATTTTCTCTTCTGTCAGATTTTCTATTAGAATACTTTATTTCCCATGGTTTGACAGCACTCTGCCTTGGTATCCTACATGCAAATAGCTGTCCTTCTCCCTAATTAACTCATGATATACAGTCTTGAAAGGTTAGCTTTAAAGGGAATATACCTAGGATGAAGCACATTAATCTTACTGAATTCCATTATGGTTTTGGGAATGTCTTTCGGCAGTGTAGTGGGGGTTGGTGGGGAATAATCTGTGGTCTTCCACAGAAACATACTCCTTAATTTTGACCCTGGGCACTTAACTTTTAATCTCAGTTTCTTTGATTATAAAATTATGAATTGAACTAGGTGAACTCCAAGGTGCCTCAATCTAAGATCCTAAAACAAGCTTAACAGTCCATTTAAAAAGCATTCTGCTAACTGTAATTATATTATGGACTTTAAATTCCCCCATTCAATTTCTGAGATAACCATAGTTAATAATGGTAAATCATATAATTCATTTTTCATTTGTATATGTTTAAAGATATGAACCAAAACAAATGAATAAATATTGAGTTCTTCCTATGTGTGACATACTTCACTGGCTATCATGAGGTTAACAAAGCTAACACATTATCCCTACATTTGAGGATTTTGTATTATAGTTATAGAAAAAACAAACATAAATACATGGAAAACCTAAGAGGAATCTAAAATAATAATAATTTAAGGTAATTACAGAATATCTATGTTAAATTAGTTCACATCTCAAGTCCTAGTAGGACTACCTGCAAAGAAACTGAAAGAACTGATATTTTTGAGTGAAAGGTCACTGACTGCATTTTTGAAGGTGGTTAAAAGTAGGAGAGGTACAAGAGAAAGGAAGGTGCTATATTGTCCAGAGTTTCAAAACAGGAAAACAAGCATTTATAAAAACTATATAATGGTCAGTTTGACATCAATCCCCAGAAAAATTAATAACATATTATTAAACTGGTGATTTGTCAGTACTTGGAAGAGAAAGCTATAATTACTAGGAGTGATCATAGCTTTATTAATATCAAATAATACCAACTAACATACTTTTAAAACAGACCAAACCGACTGATGGGGCAGGGATAGTCTATAGATAAAATGTACTTTAATTTCAGTAAGGTCTTTCACATAGTGTCTCATAGTATGCTTGTGGAGAAGGTGGAATAAATAATAAAAAATAGTAAACAAGATTTTTAGTTTATTGAAAATTGGCATCCAAAGTGTGTTGATCAGTAGAATTGATGTCAATCTGGAGGAAGCTCTAAAATAAAGTCCTGTGGATTTCTGTTCTTAGCTTTGTTCTGCCAAGCATCTTCATCAATTACTTTGATGAAGACATAGATGGCATATTTATCAAATTTGCTTAATACCCCAAACTGGCATGAAAAGCCTGCAAATTCACTGATGGAGAAAAGATTTTAGAAGTTTCAATCAGAAAAGAACAACAAGCTAAGACCCAGCATCTGAAATTGGACATTTCTCTCTATTTGTTTTAATTTTATTGATGATTTGTTATACATCATACTCATTTACAGATATATCCCTATCCATACCACAAAAATGAACTTTCTTTTAAAAAATTATCATTTTATTTTCCCAGGTACATGTAAAAACAGTTTCAACTTTACTTTTTAAAACTGTGAGTTCCAAATTCTCTCCCTTCCTCTATCCCCTGCCTGCATTAAGAAGGCAAGCAAATAGGTTATATATGTAGTCATTTAAGACATTACCATATTAGTCATTTTGTAAAAAAACAAAACATAGATTAAAAAACCTCAAGAAAAATAAAGTTTAAAAAGTATGCATCAATCTGTAGTTAGATACCATTAATTCTTTCTTTGGAAGTATGTAGCATTTTTCATTATAAGTCCTTAAGAGTTGTCTTTGATCATTGTATTGCTGAGAATAGCCAAGTCATTGACAGCTGATTGTCTTACAATATTACTATTACTTTGTACACAGTACATTTCACTTTGCATCAGTTCATATAAGTCTTTCTATGTTTTTTTTTTCTGAAAGCATCCTGCTCATCATCTCTTATAACATGAAAACTATTCCATCATAATCTCATACCACAATTTGTTCAACTATTCACCAATTGATGGTCACTCTTCAATTTCCAATTCTTTGCCTCTAGAAAAAAGCTTCCATAAAAATTTTGGTACATATTTTTCATTACATCTAGTACAATCGGCCTTTGTAACCTGACTAATGTCTAATGTGAAAGTATTTGGAGATCCTATACTGGGTTATATGCTGTTGTGGGAGGTGGTGGGAGGGAGGGAAGGGAAATTTGAAACTCAAGGAACTATGGAAATGAATCTTGTAAACTAAAAATAAACAAAAAAATTAAAAAATTTTGGTACACATATGCCCTTTTCCTTTTTTAAAAATCTCTTTCTAGATACAGATCAAGTAGTAGTATTGCTAGATCAAAGGGTATGCATGGTCTTATAGTGCTTTAGGCATATGAACTTCCTCTTATTAAAAAAATGTATAAAGGGGTGGCTAGGTGGCACAGTAAGTAGAGCGCCGGCCCTGGAGTCAGAAGGACCTGAGTTCGGATCCGGCCTCAGACACTTAGACACAAACACAAACAGAAACTTAGCTGTGTAACCTTGGGCAAGTTACTTAACCCCAATTGCCCTCCAAAAAGCAAAAAAAAAAATGAATAAAAAGAAAACAGTGAACAAAAGTACAAAATTAGGTACATCAACATTGCTTGAGAGTATATGTAAATGGGACAGCTAAGTGGCACAGTGAATAGAATGCCATTCCTGGAGTCAGGAGGACTTGAGTTCAAATCTGCCCTCAGACACTTGACATTTCCTAGCTGTGTGACCTTGGGTAAGTCAATTAACCCCAATTACCTTGCCTTCCACAATACAAAAAATAGTATAGGTAACTTTTCCTATATCATTAATGAAAGGAAGAAATTGCATTTTCTCATCTCTGCTCTAGGGTCAAGATAGATTACTATAATTGCAGAGTATTGAGATTAACATTTGTATTCTTTTTGTTTACCTTATTATGGTTACTCTCCTTATCTTTTTTCTTGGCCTACTTATTTCACACTGCAACATGTCCTATAATTCTTGCTCTATTTCCAAGAATTTCTTTTTCTTTTTTTTTTATTCTTTCCTAGTGCTCAATAAAAGTACATGAGAAGCATCATGATAGAGTAGGACATAACACTAGCCTTGAAGTTAGAAAGACTTGAGTTCTAACGCTACTTCTGACACATATTGTTTGTATGACCTTTGGAAAGACATTTAATTTCTCAGTGCCCTTGGGTACACCCTAAAGTATAATTTTCAGACACATACACCCATGAAACGCAGGAGAAGAAGGTGGGGAAAATACCATGTACAGGGACTTGGTGGAGATGTCAAAAAAGTTCATCCAGGTAAGAAAAGGGAAAGATGTCTGCCCTGTGTTCTTTTTTTTTTTATTAACTTCTGGTTTACATCATTCATTTCCACCAGATTGTGAGTTGCAATTTTTTTCCCCATTTTTCCCCTACCCACCACCTGAGAATAGCAGTCCCAAAAGATATCCCCTCATCCAATCTGATCTCTCCCATATCTTCTCCCATACACCCTTCAACTTTATGATTAGGGCAAGGTGAATCTCTTTGCCCCCATGCCTGCACATCTTATCTCCCAATTACATGCAAAATAGTATTAACAATAGTATTTATATATATATCTGAAACATTTCATTTTAAAAATTCAACTTCTGGATCCATTTCCTTCCTCCTTTGTCACCCACTACCTCTGGGAAGATAAGCAATTCAGTATGGGTAGTACATGTATAGCTATGCAAAACATTACCATATTAGATATATTTTAAAAGACTGCTTATATTTCCCTCCCACCCATCCCACTCCCCAACTGGTCCATTCTCTACTTTGATCCTGTCCCTCTTCAAAAGTGGGTACTTCCACAGAGCCAAGATGGTGGAGTAGAAACAGCATTTCCAAGGCACTCTCCCCCTAGATCACCTCCAAACTATGTAAAAGGGGCCTCTGAACAACTTCTGGAGCCCCACCACCCAAAGAACGACACAGAGAAGCTAACCTCCCGCTGAGGACAGCCGAGCAGCCCTGGAGGAAGGACCAGTCCAGAGCTCGGAGAGCCAAGTCCAGGTCCGCCTGAGCCACGGTTTTAGCCCCAGGGTGGGTGGGCCAACAGCTGGCGGGAGGGACTCCAGAACACCAGCAGCTGTGATGATCCCAGAACTATCAGAACAGATATGGCTAGGACAAAGTGAGAGTTAGTGCCCTATGGCCTTTGGGACCAGTATTTGGTGAAAGTGTAGGCTTCCTCCCCCGGGTGGTAGAAGCCACTGAGGAGACACGCCATTTTGTAGTTTTCAGTGGCAGCTCCAGCTCCTGGCCTGCGAACTGTAGGGAGATCCAGTGATCAGTCTTGGGGGGTAATCGCTCTTGCTTTAACCTCCCTGGATCTGGATTGTGACCTGGGGTGGAGGTCGTGGGGAGGGTGTCCAGCTTGCCAGAAACAGAAGTTGTCCCCTGAAACTTTCGGGATGGAAGCTTCCCTGTCTGGTGACAAAGTCCTGCTATGGCAACAAGCCCAAAAGTCAAGTAATTAAGTGGCAACATGCCAAGGCAAAGGAAACAAACAGAAAAATGCAAGATTGGGCTCCTATTTTGGGGGCAAAGAGTATCAAAACATGGAACAGGAGGGGGACTGTGAGGTCAGAAATCCTGCTCCAACAGCCCCAAAGGAAAATATGAGCAGGTTACAGGCCATAGGGACCTTAAGAAGGACTTTAAAATCAAATAAGAGAAGTGGAGGAAAAATTGGGAAGGGAAATGAGAAGGATGCAGGAAAAGTATGAAATGAGGGTCAACAGCCTGACTGAGGAAAACAACACCTAAAAAAATAGATTAACTCGGGGAGGCTAGGTGGCACAGTGAGTAAGAGCGCCAGCCTCGGAGTTGGGATGACCCGAGATCAAATCCGGCCTCAGAAAATGAGCACCCACACATAAATAATGACTAGCCGTGTAACCTTGAGCAAGTTACTTAACCCCAATTGCTTACAAAAAAAAAAAAATAGATTAACAAAAATGGCAAAGGAGGCCCAAAAGGGCAATGAGGAGAAGAATGCCTTAAAAAGTCGAATTTGCCAGATGGAAAAAGAATCTCAAAAGCTCACGGAGGAGATTCATTCCTTCAGAGTTAGACTGGAGCAAATGGAAGCTAATTACTTTATGAGAAATCAAGATGCTGTTAAGCAGATCCAAACAAATGAAAGAATAGAAGGCAATGTGAAATATCTCATGGGAAAAACCACTGACCTGGAAAATAGATCCAGGAGAGACAATTTAAAAATTATTGGACTACCTGAAAGCCATGATCAAAGAAAGAACCTAGAAATCACCCTTCAAGAAATTTTGAAGGAAAATTGCCCTGATGTTTTAGATCCAGAGGGCAAAGTAGAGGTTGAAAGAATCCACCAATCACTTCCTGAAAAAGATCCCAAAAAGAAAACTCCCAGGAATATTATAGCCAGTTTCCACAATTTCCAGATCAAGGAGAAAATACTACAAGCAGCCAGGAAGAAACAATTTCAATATTGTGGAAACACAATCAGAATAGCCCAGCACCTGGCAGCTTCTACACTGAGGGATGACATGGCATGGAATATGATATTCCAGAGGGCAAAAGAGCTGGGACTGAACACCAAGGGTCACCTGCCCAGCAAAACTGAGTATTTTGTTTCAGGGGAAAATATGGTCATTCAGTGGAATAGAGGACTTTCAAGCATTCTTGAGGAAAAAACCAGAGTTGAATAGAAAAATTGATATCCAGACACAAGATGCAAGAGATCCCTGAGAAGGTAATCAGGGAAAAGGATCAAAAAATCAAAAAAAGGATCAAAAATCAAAAGGAACTTATCAAAGTTGAACTATTTACATTCCTACATGGAAAAACAATAAGTGTGACTGATGAAACCTCTCTCAGTATGAAAATAATGGAAGAAGGGTGTATGGTCATTTGAATACATATATGAATGTGTGTATATATGTTTACAGTTATACATGGATATAGGGCATAGGTTGAATTTGTTGGGAAGGGATGATACTTAAGGGGTGAAATTATGAGGTGAGAGAGGAAAGTGGCAAGAGGAAATGGGGAGAGACAGGGTAGGGTAAACTATCTCATGTAGAAGAAACAAGGGGAAGTGGCTGCAGGGGAGGGGAAGAATAGGAAAGCAAAAAGGCAAAACCATATTCTCATTGAATTTGGTTCAGGGAGAGAATGACATACATACTAAATGGGATATCTCACCCTGCAGCAGAATAGGGGGAAGAAGGTTGGGATGATGGATGGGAGGGCATTCTTGGGGGGGGGAGGGGCGGTTAGAAGTACCCTCTATAGAAGAAGGACAGGATCAAGTAGCGAATGGACAAGGTGGGGGTGGAATGGGTGGGAGGGAATTATAAGCAGCCTTGTACAGTATATCTACTATGATAATATTTTGCATAGTTAGACATGTACAACACATACTGAATTACTTATCTTCCTAGAGGGAATGGGTGACAAGGGAGGAAGGGAAAGAATCTGAAATTTGAGGTCTTAAAATTAAATATTTCAAATACATATAACTACTGATATCAATACTCTTTTGCATGTAATTGGGAGATAAGATATGCAGGCATTGGGGCACAGAGATTCACTTTGCTCCAATGGAAAAGTAGAAGGGAGTATGGGAGACGATATGGGAGAGAGCAGATTGGAGGAAGCGATATCTTGTGGGACTGCTATTCTGGGAGGGTGGATAGGGGAAAAACGGGGGAAAAATTGTAACTCAAAATATGGCAGAAATGAATGATGTAAAACAGAAGTTAATAAAGCATTTGTTTAATAAAAAAAAGAAAAAAAAGAAAAAAGAGGAAGTGGGTACTTCCAACTTCCACTGCCCCCAGAATTCCCTCCCCTCCATCATCCCCCCTGTAATCCCCCTTTCCCATACTCTCCTGCAGGTTGAGATATTCTATTTAGTATGTATGTCATTCTCTCCCTGAGCCAAATTCAATAAGAATATGGTTTTGCCTTTTTGCTTTCCTCTTCTTCCCCTCCCCTGCAACCACCTCCCCTTGCCTCTTCTACATGAGATAGTTTAACCCACCCTCTCTCCCTATCTCCTCTTGCCACATTCCTCTCTCACTTCTTAACTTCACCACTTAAGTATCATGTCTTCCCACCAAATTCAACCTGTGCCCTCTATCCATGTAAACCTGTGAACATATATACACATATTCACATATGAATTCATATGCCCATATACCCTTCTTCAATTATTTTCATAATGAGAAAGGTTTCATCAGTCACACTTATTGTTTTTCCATGTAGGAATGTAAATAGTTCAACTTTGATAAGTTCCTTTTGATTTCTTTTCCCTGATTACCTTCTCAAGCATCTCTTGCTTCTTGTGTCTGAATGTCAAATTTTCTATTCAACTCTGGTTTTTTCCTCAAGAATGCTTGAAACTTCTCTATTCCACTGAATGACCATATTTCCCCCTGAAACAAAATACTCAGTTTTGCTGGGTAGCTGACCCTTGGGTTCAGTCCCAGCTCTTTTGCCCTCTGGAATATCATATTCCATGCCATGTCATCCCTCAGTGTAGAAGCTGCCAGGTGCTGGGCTATTCTGATTGTGTTTCCACAGTATTGAAATTGTTTCTTCCTGGCTGCTTGTAGTATTTTCTCCTTGATCTGGGAATTGTGGAAACTGGCTATAATACTCCTGGGAGTTTTCTTTTTGGGATCTTTTTCAGGAGGTGATCTGTGGATTCTTTCAACCTCTATTTTGCCTCATGGGTCTAAGACATCTGGACAATTTTCCTTGAGAATTTCTTGAAGGATAATTTCTAGGTTCTTTCGTTGATCATGGCTTTCAGGTAGTCCAATAATTTATAAATTGTCTCTCCTGGATCTATTTTCCAGGTCAGTGGTTTTTCCCATGAAGTATTTCACATTACCTTCTATTCTTTCATTTGTTTGGATCTGTTTAACAGCATCTTGATTTCTCATAAAGTCGCTATCTTCCATTTGCTGCAGTCTAACTCTAAAGGAATGAATCTCTTCAGTGAACTTTTGAGATTCTTTTTCCATCTGGCAAATTTGGCTTTTTAAGGCATTCTTCTCCTCATTGCCCTTTTGAGCTTCCTTTGCCTTTTGAGTTAGTCTATTTTTAAGGTGTTATTTTTCTCAGTCAGGCTTTTGACTCTCCTTTCATACTTTTACTGCATCCTTTCCATTTCTCTTCCCAGTTTTTCCTCCACTTCTCTTATTTGATTTTTAAAATCCTTCTTCAGGTCCTCTATGGCCTGTAACCTGCTCATATTTTCATTTGGGGCTTTTGGTGCAGGATTTCTGACCTCACAGTCCCCCTCCTGTTCCATGTTTTGATCCTCTTTGCCCCCCAAATAGGAGTCTAATGTTGAATTTTTCTGTTTATTTTGTTTCCTTTGCCTTGGCATGTTGCCACTTAATTACTTGACTTTTGGGCTTGTTGCCACAGTAGGCCTCTGCCACTAGACAAGGGAGCTTTCTTCCCAAAAGTTTGGGTCTTCACAACTGCCAGAGATATTAGTTGGGTGAACTTTGTGAAGCCTCCACATGCTCTGGCAAGCTGGATACCCACCCCAAGACCTCCACCCCAGACCGCAAACCAGTTCCAGGGATGTTAAAGCAAGAGCAATTACCCCCCAAGACTGATCACTGGATCCCCCTACAGTTCACAGGCTAGGAGCTGAAGCTGCAAATGAAGCTGCAAAATGGCATCTGTTCTGTGTCTCCTCAGCCACTTCTTGCCCCCAGTGGAAGAAACTGATGTGTTCCCCAAATATTGTACCCAAAGTCCATAGGGCACTAACCTCTCACTTTGTCCTAGGCATATCTGTGTTGATGATTATGGAATTGCCACAGCTGCTGGTGTTCTGGGGTCCCTCCAGCCAGCTACTTGTCCACCTGCCCTGGGGCTAAAACCATGACTCAGGCGGGCCTGAGCTCAGCTCCCAGAGTGCTGTGTTGGTGGTTCCCAGGGAGCTGAGCTGGCTGTTCTCTGCTGGGCTGCTGGGCTGTCCTCAGCAGGAGGTTAGCTTCTCTGTGTCGTTATGTGGGTGCTGGAGCTCCAGAGGTTGTTCAGAGTCCACCTTTTACATGGTTTGGAAGTGAAGTGAGCTGGAGTGCTGTGTAAGTGCTATTTCTACTCTGAAATCTTGGCTCCGCCCCCCTGCCCTGTGTTCTTAAATGTCCTTAAATGGAGATTGAGATATTGATGACTGACTTTCAAGTGCTCCAATCAGAAAGCACTGATGAAATATGATTAACAAAGGGAGGCAGACAAAGGGAAGGAGAAAAGGAAAATGATTTCTATACTGTAGTTTATTGCCCAGTTCTTTGCTGTCACATAAAAGTGTACTGCAAATATTTTGGCATATATGTTTATTTGTGTTTTCTACCTCCTTTAGGAAAATACACAGCAATAGAATCTGAATCAAAGGGTTTGCCATCTAGCCATATTTCTTACGTAACTTGAATCATGGTGCCTAGAACATAGAAGTGCATAATAAATGTTGATTATTTTCCAAAATAGAATAATTCACATCTCTATTAACAGCATGTTAGTATGCCTATAATCTTGTAGCCAGCCCTTTCAACATTTTCTCTGTTTCAGCCTCTGTCTGTCTCTATTTCTGCCTCTATATGTCTCTCTGTTTCTCTGTGTCTGTCTGTGTCTCTATGTCAATTTCCTAGATTTAAGATGAATTTCAAGAGATGTTTTAATTAACATGTCTTTTATCAGTGACATAGCAATGCTTGGTGTGGTTGTTAATAGCTTGAATACTTTTGAAAACTGTTTATTTATGTTGAGCACTTAAGTTTTGCTAATGAACATTGGTTATATATTTTTAATAAAGCTCTATGAATGTTGACTATCAATACTTTGATAGTGATATTTGATTCAAAATTTTCTTTTTATTTAGTTGACAATTCTTCATATCCTAGCACTTATGATTTTCATTTATTTAAAGGCTTTATTTTGTAACTTAAATTCTTTAAATTTTCTCCCTTTGGTGTCTAGGTGGCCCAGTGAATAGCACACTGGCCCAGGAGTCAGGAGGACCTTAGTTCAAATCCAGCTTCAGACACAACACTTACTAGCTGTATGGCCATGGGCAAGTCACTAATTGCCCTGCCTTCTCCACTCCAAAAAGCAAAAAAAACAAACAAACAAAATAAAACAAAATAAATTTTCTCTCTTATCAATTCCATCCCTTGGTTAAGAAAATTTAACCTAGAAATAGTTGTGAAATGTAACTTCTTTTATATGCATATATGTGTATGTATATAGAACATATATCTATGCATATGTAAGTACATGAATATATGTACAACATATATTAGGTATGATTATAGTACTTTTAATATTTAGATTATATATGAATTTGGAACCTATTATGCCATTGTTAGATATCCATTTAAATATTTGTTTTCACAAACAGATTGAGTATTATTATTCCCTCTTTGAGCTAATATAGAAATAATTTTCCCCATTCTACCTTTCCCTTCCCTCTGCATCCTTTTCTTCCTCTTTCTCATTCTTTAATTTTTTATGTCATGCTCTCAAAATCACTGTATACTTATACTCTGTCTAGGCATATCCCTTCTAGATATACTATTAGTGATAGAATTTGTAAGAGTTACAAGTATCGTTTTCCCATATACAGATGTAAATAGTTTAGCTCTATTGAATTCCTTACGTCTTCTTTTCCCTTTTTACCTGTTTATGTTTCTCTTGGGACTTGATTTAGGAGATCCAATTTTTGGTTTAGTTCTGGTCTTCTCCTTTTGAAAGCTTGAAACCCAAGTACTTCATTGAATGACCTTTTTTTACCTTGATGTAATATGCTTATTTTTACTAGGTAAGTGATTCTTAATTGTCTCCTGGAAGTCTATATTATTTTGATGGTTTCTGCTATAAAAATAGTTTAAGATCTAGGCATACTATTTCTCCTATAATTCCACTATTTTTTTCTTTATTTCCCTTAATTAATAAGCATATGTCAATTATTCACTATGTTGAAGGCACTATGGTCAACACTAAGGATACAAATAGAAGCACAAAGATAGTATTGTCCTCAAGGATATTACATTCTGATGATATCTAACAGCAGTCTAATAGCATAGAAAGAAGCGGAAATCAAGCATATGGAGGTGATGGAGACAAAAGTCTGGAGAGTCAGAAGTGCATCCCAGAAAGTAATGAGTAAACGAATGTGAGTGGTCCAGGTCTTTCTTTAAATGGAGGTTCTCGACGGAATTGTCCATTTAGAGGAAGTAAATAGAGGGACAGTGGACTTTTTCGGCATGAAAAGGTTGCTAGGTATGGATTTAAAATAATTCCGCAGAATTATTTTATTATTTATTTATCATTATTTTATATTTATTATTTATATTATATTTATTATTTATATTACATTTATTATATACAACAATTATATTAAAATACAATACATTATAGTTATCATTATATTACTATTTATATATTATATTAGTATTTAATGTTAAATGTACATTTATTCTATATTTTATTATTTATTTATCATTATATTATTTTATTCCATCAGAAATATAGATGGGGAGAGTGAGAGGGGAAGAAAAAGAGGGAAAGAGGAAGAGAGAGGGAAAGGGTGAGACGTAGAGGGAGAGAGGGAGAAAGATAAAAAGAAAGAACACAGCCTGTCTGACTTGGTGCCTTCCCTAAAATGGAAGAATGGAGGTATGAGGCAAAGTGTAGTGGTGGTTAGGGTATGACCAATCAGAGAAAGGAACAAAAGGAGAAAGGGATAATAACATCCTAAACCTTTTTTTCCCCTTAGGATGAATTATGATATTGTTTTTGCATAGTTCTATAAAGTATCTCCTTGATAATTTGATTGCTATATCATTAAAACTAAAGTGTAATATTGGTAGTATTATCATTTTTATTATGATGATAAGATCTAACCAAAAGCATACAGTATTCTTATTGTTTTTATTCCTATATAAAACTTTTTTGAAAATTGAATTTACATAAATTTTTATTTTATTTTAATAACTTGACTCAGATATTTCATGTACTTTATTATTATTTTGAATTAGATTTATAATTCAGTTGTTTCTTCCTGATATCATTTGTGTATACATTCACACACACAGGAGTGTTTGTATGTATGTTTCTGTACAGACAGACAGACACATACACATACAAACACACACACACACACACACACACAAACATTTCTCTCCTGCACATAAGCTATTATTATTTTTTTTTTATTTTTTTTAAAGCAATTGGGGTTAAGTAACTTGCTCAAGGTTACACGGCTAGTCATTATTTATGTGTGGGTGCTCATTTTCTGAGGCCGGATTTGATCTCCGGTCATCCCAACTCCGAGGCCGGCGCTCTTACTCACTGCGCCACCTAGCCGCCCCTTTTAGGGCAATTGGGGTTAAGTAACTTGCCCAAGGTCACACGGCTAGGTTTTTTTGTTTGTGTGGGTTGTGTCTGAGGCTGGATCCGAACTCAGGTCCTTCTGACTCCAGGGCCAGTGCTCTACTCACTACTCACCGCCCCTAAGCTATTATTTTTAAAAATTAACTTCTTGGATAATTTTCGGTTGTGCTGTAAGTAAACAATGTTGTCATCTACAAATAGACATAAATTCATTTCCTCTTTGCCCAGTCATTTTATTTTACCTTATTTTAAAAATCCTATTATAGCTTGCATTTCTACAATTAGATAAAATGATAGTGTGGAGAAGGGGAACAGATGCTGTACCAGTAAATTGATTGAGAAAGCTTTGAGTTTTTCTGAGTTGCAAATAATTCTGGGATTTAGTTTCAAATATACTTATTTATCATAATAAAAATAGCCCTTCCACTATCAAAAATGAAGAGTGTGATTTCATCACCAATGAAGAGGAAATTAAAACAGTAATTAGGAGCTGAACTGTATAATGATAAATTTGACAATCTTAGTGAAATGGACTAACCTTTATAAAAATGTAAATTGCCCAGATTAACAGAAAAGGAAATAAAATACTTAACCCATTTTCAGAAAAAAGAAATTGAACAAGTGATCAAGGAATTCTCTATCAAAAAATCTCCAGGGCAGATGGATTTAATAATGAATTCTATCAAACATTTGGGAGAATAGGTCAAGAAGGAGTCTCACCAAATTCTTTTTGTGATACAAATATCATACTGATACATAAACTAGGAAAAGTCAAAACAGAGAAAGAAAATTATAGACCAATTTCCTTAATGAATATAGATGCAAAATTTTTAAATAAAATATTAGAAAAAAGATTACAGCAACTTATCACAAGAATAATACTTTGATCAGATAGGATTTATATGAGGAATGCAGGACTGGCTCAGTATTAAGAGAAAATCAACATAATTTATCATATTAACAACAAAACTAACAGAAACCATATGATTATCTCAATAGATGCAGAAAATTTTTTGACATAATACAATACCCATTTCTATTGAAAACAATAGAGAACATAGGAATAAATGGGGCCTTCCCTAAAATGATAAGTAGCATCTACCTAAAACCATCAGCAAGCATTATACTTAATGAGGATAAGCTGAATTCATTTCTTTTTTTTTTTTTAAAAGCAATTGGGGTTAAGTAACTTGCTCAAGGTTACATAGCTAGTCATTATTTATGTGTGGGTGCTCATTTTCTGAGGCTGGATTTGATCCCGGATCATCCCAACTCCAAGGCTGATGTTCTTACTCACTCTTCCACCTAGCTACCCCTGCTGAATTCATTTCTAATAAGATCATGGGTAAAACAAGGATGTCCATTGTCACCACTATTATTCAATATGGCATTATAAATATTAGCTTTAGCAATAAGAGAAGAAAATAAATGGAAGGAATTAGAATGGCCCCAAAAGAAACAAAGCCATCATGCTTCACAGATGATATGATGATATGATTAGAGAATCCTAGAGAATGAAGTGAAAAAAAATATTTGAAATAACATCAGATTGAGCAAAATTGCAAGATGTAAAATAAACCCACAAAATCATTGGCATTTCTATGTATTATGAAGAAAGCCCAATAGCAAGAGATAGAAAAAGAAATTCCATTTAAAGTTATTATAGACATTCTAAAATATTTGGGAGTCCACCTGCCAAAACAGACCCAAGAATTATATGAACATAATTACAAAAACACTTTTCACACAAATAAGGTAAGTTCTAAATAATTGGGAAAACATCAGTTCCTTGTGGGTAGGCTGAGCTAATATAATAAAAATGACAATACTACCTAAATTAGTTTACTTATTTCAGTGTCATACTAGTCAAAAAACAAAAAAAAAATATTTTATAGAACTAGAAAAAAATCATCTGGGGGTGACTAGGTGACACAGTGAATAGAGCACTGGCCCTGGAGTCAGGAGGACCTGAGTTCAAATCTGACCTCAGACACTTAACAAAAAACGCTATGTGACTGTGGGCAAGTCACTTCCTCCAACTGCCCTGCCTTCTCCTCTCCAAAAAAAAAAGGCAAAAAAAAGAAAAATTCATTTATCTGTAACAATAAAAGATCCAGAATATCAAGGTAATTAATGAAAAGAAATGTTAGGGAGGGTGGCCTAGCCATACCAGATATAAAATTGTATTAGAAAGCAGGAATCATCAAAACTATTTGGTACTGGGGGTGGAGGCAAGATGGCGGAGCATAGCAGCAAGCACCCCAGCATCCCCAGGGTGGCTGCCAACACAGGTTCTTAGATCTGCTTTTCTAAAAGAAAGCATCTCAAAATGGGTTAACAGGCTTGCTTTAATCAATGAAACATATCATTTACCTAGTTCAGGGGAAAAAGTCAGCACCCTGAACTTCAGAGTATACAGACAGGTTAAAAGCAGAAATTACAAGAAGACAGAGAAACATTTCATCAGACAGGGCTCCAATTGTCTGACCATTACATCCATACCTAGTCAATTACCAGAGAGGGAAGCATCAACATCTGGGTTTTTCAAAGCTAGGGGGCTCAACATCTGCCCAGTCTCATCTGGTAAAATCACACAACACTTCTCAAAGTGAGCCCTAAAACAAAGCCTCACATCAGGGTTTATGTAGCCTTCTCCTGTTTCAGAGAATGTCACAACCCTCTAGACCCACTGCCCAATCACAGAGCACCAAGGTGTGGGCATTCCTTAAAACCAAGCCTCCTGCCACAGACACCAGGTGCACTTAAGCCTATCAAAGGGCCTAGGGTCAGGCAAGGTCTTAAATCCCCATTCCTATAACATGGAATAGAAACAGGACCTCTCTGTAGCTCTGGCTTCCCCCACCTCTAATACACGTAAAAAAAAAAAAGTGACGCTAAACAAATTTTAGAGCTACAGAACCCACAAAGTGAAAGAGAGAAACAAATCTCCTGCTGAAGGCAGCCTGACAGGCTGACAGGAAAGGTCTATCATACCAGGCTGGGAGCCGAGCAAAGTCCCTCAAGAGCCGTGAGGTTCTGGCCCCAGGGCAGCCCCAACCAGCAGTGGCCAGAGAAACTTCAGGAGAGTGAATAACCAGCAGCTGAGGCAGTTTCCAGACTTCTCAACCAATGCCAAAAAGAAAGTAAAAGGTGAGTGTGGAACTGTGTTAGAACAGAGTGGAGAAGAGCTTGATCTGGCCCCTGCCTCAGGGAGAGAAGTGGAAGAGGAGTGGCAGCTGCAGTTGCTGTGGCACCACTGCCTCCAAAACTTCTGGCCTGCAGATCACAGGGGGACCAAGTGACAATTCAGAGGGTAATCACTCTTGCCTTAACTTGCTTGGATCTGGAGAGCAGTCTTTGGTGTGGTGGTCCTGGGGTGTGTGACCAGTGGGCCAGAGCTTCTAGAGGCTTCAGGGAGGGTGACCTCCTGATAGCTCCAGCAAATGCAAAACCCCCAGCAACTTGTGACATAACTCTTTGCAATCTGGAAGCAGAGTGCTACTGTGGCAAAGAGCTCAAAAATTAAGTAATTGGCTGGCAATGTGAGCAAGCAGAGGAAGCACAAACAGACCATAGAATCCCTTTTTTTTTGGCGGGGGGGCAAAAAGAATCAAAGCATGGAATTGGAGGATGACAACAAAGTCAGAACTCCTGCATCAAAAGCTTCCAAGAAAAAATATGAACTGGTTACAGGCCATGGAGGAGCCCAAGATGGATTTTTAAAACCAAATAAAGGAAGTAGAGGAAAAATTGGGAAGAGAAATGAGAATGATGCAAGAAAATCATGAAAAGAAAGTCAACAGCCTGACAAAGGAGACCCAAAAAATACTGAGGAAAATAACGCCTTAAAAATAGACTAACCCAAATGGCAAAAGAAGCCCAAAAAGCCAATGAGAAGAAGAATGCCTCAAAAATCTGAATTTACCAAATGGAAAAAGAATTTCAAAAACACACTGAAGAGAATAATCTCTTCAAAGTTAGATTGGAGCAAATGGAAGCTAATGACTTTATGAGAAATCAAGATACTATAAAACAGATCCAAACAAATGAAAATAGGAAAAATAAATCGTAAGGGAATTATTAAAGTTGAACTATTTACATTCCTATATGGGAAAATGGCAGTTGTAACTCATAAGACTTCTCTCAGGGGTGACTAGGTGGCGCAGTGAGTAAGAGCGCCGGCCTCGGAGTTGGGATGACCCAAGATCGAATCCGGCCTCAGAAAATGAGCACCCACACATAAATAATGACTAGCCGTGTAACCTTGAGCAAGTTACTTAACCCCAATTGCTTTAAAAAAAAGACTTCTCTCAGTATGAGGATAATTGAAGGGAATATGTGTGTGTTTGTACAATATATATGTTTGTATATGAGGGTGTATGTATGTATAAATATATGTGCATATGTATGTACAAGCATACACAGAAAGAGGGTACAAGATGAGTTGAATATGAAGGGATGATATCTAAAAAAATAAAATTAAAAGGTGAGGGAGGAATATATTGGGAGAAGGAGAAAGGGAGAGATGGATTAGGGTAAATTATCTCATATAAAGGAGGCAAGAGTGGAGTGGAGTGGAAGAGCAGGAAGGTGAAAGGGAATGGGTCAACCTTAACCTCATTGAATTTGGCTTTCAATTGCATATCTTACCCTACAGGAGAATAGGGGGGAAGGGTAAAAGAGGGTGGATGATATAAGGGAGGGCAGATTGGGGGAGAGGTTAGGTTGAAGTAAACACTTTTGAAAAGGGACAGGGTCAAAGGAGAAAATAGAATAAGTGGAGTGTAGGATAGGATAGAGGGGATTATAGTTAGTCTTTCACAATATAACTACTATGGAAATGTTTTGCATAACTGCACATGTACTACCTCTGTTGAATTGCTTATCTTCCCAGTGTGGGCAGGGGAGGAGGGCAGAAGGCAAAAAATCTGGAACTTAAAGTTTTAAAAACAAATGTTTAAAAATAATTGTTTTTTAATTTTTTAACATGGAACTGGGAAATAAGATATACAGGCACTGTGATATAGAAATCCATCTTGCCCTACTAGAAAGTTTGGGGGGGCATGGGGGAGGATATAAGAGAGAACAGATTGGGGGAAGGGTTATTCAGTAGGCTTGCTATTTTGGGGATTGGGGTAGGGGAAAGATGGGGATAAAATTTGTAACTCAAAATCTTGTGGAAATGAATGTTGAAAACTAAAAATAAATAAATACATTGGGAAAAAAAAAAACTACTTGGTACTGGCTAAGAAATAGAAGAGTGGATCAGTGGGATAGGCTAGGCACAAAAGAGACTATAGTAATGACTATAGTAATCTATTGTTTGATCAACCCAAAGACTCCACCTTCTGGGATAAGAACTAACTACTTGACAAAAACTGCTGGGGAAATTGGAAAATAGTATGGGAGTAAGGGGGTATAGATCAACATCTTATACCGTATACCAAAATATGTTACAATTAAGGACATTTCTGTATCTATTTTTACATTCATGTAGTTTTTATTATTATTTTGTTAAGGTAAATTAAAATAATTATTTTTAATATTGAATGATTATTTTTACATAAATATAATTTGTTGGTAGTGAATTTTTAAAAGATGCCCACTGTCCCTAAAGTCACAGGGAACTTTTCAGTTCTAAATATAATTGTCTTCTTTGAGATGTTTTTTGGCTTATATTTCCCCCTTAGCTTCACCTTTCTGCCTTTTATATTTCCTGTTTTATTTCTCTGTGCCACAGAGTAATTCATGTTTTGTAGACGAACTATGTGATAATGAGAAATATATGTGCTTTAATGTGTTCATTCATTTTATGTGTATTTTCAAATATTATTTGTGTAATAGCATGGTTTTTTTTATTCTCTTAGGTTTAACTTTCTGTTTCATTTATCTAACTTGAAGAGAGAAACATTTATATCCCCTACAATTGTTGCCATTTATATCTTTTTTTTGTAATATTAGTCATTTTTATTATTATTATTATTTTTGCTTTTTTGGAGGGCAATTGGGGTTAAGTAACTTGCCCAAGGTTACATGGCTAGGTTTTTGTTTGTGTGTGCGTTAAGTGTCTGAGTTCAGATCTGAACTCAGGTCCTTCTGACTCCAGGGCCGACGCTCTACTCACTGCGCCATCTAGCCGCCCACCATTTATATCTTTTTAAAAATATTTATTTTATTTTGAACTTAAGAAATGAAAAAGAAAGAAATGAAACAAGAAAAAAATGAAATAAGTATTTTCATAACGCAGAATAGAAAAAATAATCGCAAACAAAACTTTAAATCTATTATGTACAACTTTCGGAGCTACACTCACACACACATACAGAAACACACATACTTGTCGTGTAACTTTTTTTTTTCTTCCTTTTTCCTGCCTTGGAGATGGCTTCCTTTAGACACAAATGTGTATGTGTGAGTATACATACCTATATAATTATACTATATGTAGTTTTATTAATCAGTTTTTTCCTAGATTAAATTATGTTTGTTTTAGCTCATTTCACTCTTTGTGATTTCATGTGATTATATTTTTCTATGATCATTGAGCTTTTAATTTCTTATAGCACAGTAATATCCCATCATGATCATATAAAACAACTTGTTCAGCTATTCCCCACTTCATGGGCATCGCCCCAATTTCCAGTTCTTTGCCACCACAAAAAGAGCTTCTATAAATATTTTTTGAACATATAGTTTTTTTTTTCCCTAATAATTTTTGGAAACAGATCCAGTATTGTTATTGCTGGATATTTTTGTAACTAAATAATATTTTATAAACATATATTATATTATATTTGATTCATTAAATCATTTGTCTCTGAAATCTGTTTTGATAATCCATGTTCGCTCTTTTACTTTTCAATCCAATTATTGTATTTTCTTTTAACAATAGACTAGAGACTAGACATTTAGACATATCCACACATGCAGACAATGATTTCATTGCTCATTCTTTTCTTGATACTTTTCCTTATATGTTTTATAGCTCTTATTTCTAATAATGGCAACATGGACATTCTGTTTACCTCTGATCCCTTTTGCAAAAGTGACTCTACTCACTGGGTGGCTAGGTGGTGCAGTGAATAAGGGCACCAGCCCGAAGTTGGGATGACCCGGGATTGGTCCTGGCCTCAGAAAATGAGCACCCACACATAAATAATGACTGGTTGCGTAACCTTGAGCAAGGTACTTAACTCCCATTGCTATAAAAAAAAAAAAAGTTACTCAACTCTCCCCCCTTCTTTTGAAAGGACATCTTTTTCAGTATTTATCAGGCTTACTTTTGAAGCATGTTATAGTTTGATACATATTGAGTGCCTTTTTAAGAAAATCATATACCAATCATCCCTCTAATTTCTCTTGTATGTGGAACAATCCTATTCAATTTAATTGTCCATCATAGCTAATGACTTTTCTCCTGTCTGCTTATAAAATGTACCATTTGAGCTTCTACTTCTGGTGAACACCAAATGGCGGACAATGCCGATGCTGCTAGAGGTGCGGGAGGCCCCGGGGGCCCCACGCCCCGGCGTTGAAGGCCGGGGAGGCTTCTGCGGTGGCTTCGGCAATGGGGGCCGAGGTCGAGGCCGTGGCCGTGGTCGAGGCGGTGGCCATGGCCGTGGGACCCAGGGAGGAAAGGCCGAAGACAAGGAGTGGGTTCCTGTCACTAAGCTGGGCCAGTTAGTCAAGGACTGGAAGATCAAGTCTTTGTAAGGGATCTATCTTTTCTCGCTTCCTATCAAGGAGTCTGAGATCATAGATTTCTTCCTGGGATCTTCATTGAAAGATGAGGTTTTGAAGATCATGCCTGTTCAGAAACAAACTTGAGCTGGACAACGTACCAGGTTCAAGGCTTTTGCGGCCATTGGTGACTACAATGTCCATGTTGGTCTGGGTGTCAAGTGCTCCAAGGAAGTGGCCACAGCTATTCGTGGTGCTATCATTCTGGCCAAGCTGTCCATTGTTCCTGTGAGACTTTGCTACTGGGGGAACAAAATTGGCAAGCCTCACACAGTACCCTGCAAGGTCACTGGGTGATGTGGGTCGGTTCTGGTGCGCATGATCCCCACCCCTAGTGGAACTGGCATTGTCTCAGCTCCTGTGCCTAAAATGCTCCTGATGATGGCTGGAATTGATGACTGCTACACTTCTGCAAGAGGCTGTACTGCCACTCTGGGCAACTTCGCTAAAGCTACCTTTGATGCCATCTCCAAAACATACAGCTATCTAACCCCAGACCTGTGGAAGGAGACTGTGTTCACTAAGTCTCCTTATCAGGAATTCACCAACCATCTTGTGAAGACTCACACTGGGGTGTCTGTCCAGAGGACCCAGGCAGCTGCTGTGGCAACCACATAGATGTTTTTTTTGTAAACAAATAAATTGAACTATGCTTGATAAGAAAAAAAAATATACCATTTGGAATCAAAATTCTGACATTCATTAATTCTGGCCTTGAAGTTTTAAGCATAGATTGTATATGCATATGTGGAAGAGTGGGTTGATTTTCAGATTTGATTAGCTGATACTTAGTACTAATTATTCAAAACTGCTGGAAATTTCTCTGGCATTATTTCATTAATTAATATAATTTTCAGAATTTTAAATACACCATTTTTCTCAAATACTTAAATTGTTTCTGCTTATTTTGTCTGCAATTCAGTCATTTTGCATTGTAAAATGTTTTAAGTTGTTATTTCTCGTATAAATTTTCTCCCATTTATATATATTCAAGTCTACTGTGTTTTTGTTCTATTTGTGCCTGACCTAATTTCCACCTTAGTATCTTCTTCTAAAAGTTTAATTTCTCTTTTGAGCCCTTCTAGATTTTCTTTTGTTTATTCAATTATCTCAGTGGAATTTGCAGAATTTATTACATTTTTCAGCTTTTGGGGACACTCTCTTGCAATGTAGATCACTTCCTATTTTATAGATATATTTTGGAATTCTTGTTCATTTTTGTCTATATGGGTTTCTTTGTTTATTTATTTTCCTAGGAGATTGGCTCATATTCTTGAACTTTTGTCTTTTGCCTTTTTCTGGTATGATTAGAAATTTATCTCTGTTTTCTATCATCCTATGACTTAGCCTCCTTTCCTTCTGAGGCGCACATGATTTCTTCTGTACCGATCTCTAAATCTGGACATCTTCTGCCTCTTTAGATAGGTGGTATAATTTATTTTGAGTTCAGAGTAAGTTTCAAAGGTGAATGAGACTTCTTATTCCTTTTCCCTTTGACCAAGTAATCTCCTCCCTCTCTATACAACCTTTAAGTGCTCCATCTTTTTAACTTTCATTCAAGTGTCTGAACAGGATCAATACTTTCTAGCTCTTGAAATACGAGGGGGGAAATGATCAGATTGAGTTATTGCATGGAATGATCAGGAAAGGAACCCCTATAGCAAGACTCCGAACCATAATCCTATCATAGTGGCTGTGCCACTGGGTGGGCAAGGGATTGCTAGGGGTAAGTTGGGGATTTATACCTGTCAGCTCTCTGGTATTATTTGATATGGCTTTTTACTTGGTCAATGTTTCTGCCTTCTTATTCATCCAACTTTAATTATTAGAGATTTATTGTATTTTTATTTTTGAAGTTATTAGTTTATGAATTACACAGATATCAATCACTACCCACCATATCGATTTATTTCAAGTCCTTTGTTGTTAATTATGTTATGAGGAAGAACTGTCTTAACAATAATGTTTATTAAAAGTTGGAGACCACTAAACTATGAGCATAATATGAACAAACAGTATGACATGGCTGCTAAAAGTAATTTTGAAAATGTCTGACGTATTAAGAGAATTAGGGGAGGGAGGGAAGAAGAATTTATTATGTACTATGAGGCAGGTACTATGCTCAACATTTACAAATATTATCTCATTTGATCTTCACAGCAACCCTGTGTTTGTAGGTGTTATTATAATCCATATTTTACAATTGAGGAAATTGAGGCAGGCAGTGGTTAAGTGATTTGCGTAGGTTCACATAGTAAGAGTCTGAGGCCAAATTTGAACTCAGTTCTTCCTGATCCCAGCCTCAGCACTCCATCTACTCTATCACCTAGTTGCTTCCTTCTACATCTAGAGGATAGAGCTTAAGTGACTTGCCCAGGGCTACATAGCTAGAAAGTTTCTAAGGCTAGACTGGAACTCTAGTCTTTCTGACTCTATACCCAGTGCTCTAACCATTGTGCAATCTAGATTTAAAGAAATGTTTAGATCATAGGAGACTGTATATTACCATTATGTTCTAGATTGGTTACATCATTTTTGGCATATCATGTCTTGTTCTGAGTCCCAAACTATAAATATCATACTGAAAAACTAGAAAATATTCAGAAGGAGGTGTTTAGATTGGTGAAGAATGTGCCAAAACTGCCTAAAGAAAAATAATTAAGGCAAATGGAAAATGTTAGAGAAGATAGCACACTTAAGATCTTTGCCTTCATGTGTTTTGATGACTTTTAATATGAAGGGGAGCTTAGGAGAGTTTGGTGGTATGGTGGAAAGAGTGTTGGATTTGGGTCAAGACAACTTAATTTGAAATCTTGACATAGACATTTACCAGTAATGTGATCCTGGGCACATCACATTCTATCAGCCTCAGTTTCTTCTTTGTAAAATTTGCATAACAATAAGGCCTGAGACTTGTGATAATCAAATGAGATTAGATATATAAAATACTTCAAAACTTTGAAATGCTATAAAAATATTTCTTTCTCTATCATTATTCTTTTACATTTTTCTAGAGAACAAAACCAGAATCAGTGAGTAGGAATTACAGAATGACCCTTCAGTTCACTGGAAAGGGAAAATATCTTAAAAATTTAGATTTAACAATGAGAGTTACCTAGTGTGTTTCTGAGTTCTCACTACTGGATGTGTCCAAGCAGAAATTGGATAACTAGCTTGAAAAGATGTTATAGAGGTGACTTTTACACTGTGTCAATGACTTGGAAGATCTGATACTGTTTGTCTCTAGGAGAAGCATTAATTTGACTACTGGTTCTATTGCTAATATAATAACTACAATTTTATCACTAAAATGGCAATACATTTCTAAATAAATAAATAAAATAAAAAAATATTTAAATAAAAATATCTGTATGAAATAGACAATGTAGGCATTGAGATTCAGAGAGTTTCAGTGGCTTCCCACATTTGATGAGTGTTGGAACTAGAAACCTCTGTTGAAACCTCTGTGTCTTGATTTTGAATTCAAGTGTCCCCTGAAGTCTTTTTCAACATTAAAATCTTATAACCAAAAGGTGTTTGGGAAGAATATGCTAACCTACCACTCTACCTATATAGATACAATTACTCTTGAAATTCAGAAGCAGAAGGAATCATTTCTGTTTGAAAGGATTGCTTTAGGAGACATCTTTCCTTTTTCCCAGCCTTCTTATCTCTCACTCCCTTTTCCACACACTACAGTCCATTCAAACAGGCCTTTTCCTGTTCCTCACATATGGTACTCAATCTCCTGCATCCTTGCTTTTGTTCTGACTGTATCCCATGCCTGAAATATAGTCCTTTCTCATCTCTGCATCATAGAGTCTCTCTCTTCATGCTGTACCTAATATAGCACCTTCTACATCACAAAATAGTTATTTCCCCAGAATGTATGTACTTTACCTCCCTAAATATCATGTTTGTTTTTAATTTAATTCTTCATGTTTATTTGGCATATACACACATCTATATACATATACATACGCTCAACACATATATAGGTACATACATATGTGTATATATACACACACATACACACGTACACACACATATATTTAAACATATATATTTACACACATTAGTAGAATGTGGACTTGGCAGTAGTAGTTATTTCACTCTCTTTGAATCCCACTGATTATGTACTTTATAAATACTTGGTGAATAGAATGAGTAGAATAAAACCCATTCATTAACTGAAGATGAACAATGATATTTTAAATAATTGGTTTCATTTTCATTCTTCCTAGATTCTGGTGTTCTCTCCACTGACACAGATTATAGTTTCTCTCTGATTTAAGTAATGAGACTTAATTGCTGGAGAGATAGTGTAGCCAAAGATTCATCAACTTGTAGTTAATCTGGACATAAGCCACTCTGAACTTACTTGAGTTATCTCTAGATACAGACACAGAGTTTGTCACCGAACCTACATTTTACCCACTTTGTAAGAAAAAAATAATGTTGGGAGGGGCAAGATTAAAAAAAGCTATTTAGATGTTTTAGCCTAACAACAGCAACAATAAACCTTTACCCAAAATTTTGTAATAACCGAGATAAAATTTCTTATGTTTTGAGAATATTTTTCCCCACTCTTACTTTATCTAAATAAATGCTTCTGCTCTCCACATCACTTTTTTTATTTATAGATACAAATTTGTCCTGAATTTCTTCTGTGTATACTAGTTCCACATTATTTTGTATTTAATGATATTCAAGCAGATTTCTCATCCATGATGTTAAGATATCTTACCTTCCCTGAAATAATGCACTCTTCATTGCTGAATACTAAGTATAGTTTTACTCTATCTTTAAGGCATGTTAATAGCTAGAATCTGATTTTCCATGACCTTTAGGTCCTCAATTCCATTTTGGAATCCACTATATGCCTTCTGTGTCTGGAGTTTCTTTTTCATCTCCAATGATTGAAGAAAAACAAACTACATCCATTAAAAGGTAGGAGAGGGTGAGAAAAGAGACTTTTATGTTTTACGTAATTTAGGAGGCTATTCCTTAGTGGTCTAGCCCACATGCGTTATTATAATACATTGAGGCAGATGAATTTTCCCCCTCTCTCACTAGATATCTACTGCCAGTTCCAAATTTATTACCATTTTAATGTAAATTTTAATACAAAAAAAATCTCAAACCTTTGTTATTTTTCTCATAGAACCTACAATGGGCTTCTGGGTCTTAAAACTATATTAACCTGAGATACTAAAATCAGAAATGTTTGTATATCAGAAAGATGACAGGCTTGAGAGTTGGGAAACCACATTCCACAGAATTTTAGTGTATCCAGTATGTTTACAACTCAGGAAACTGAGGACAAGAGATGCATCATGACTTGGCCAAGGCCATATAAACTAAGGGATGCAGATGCAGCTCTGTTGTGCTATGTCAGGTTGCCTTCTACTTCACTTCCTCTCTGGACTCACTTCTGCTACTCTATAATGACCTTGGGAAAGTAATTTGCCTTCTTAAAGCTTCAGTTTAAAAAAAAGCTTCAGTTTCTCTATTTGTCAAATGAAAATCTTGTACTGCATGATGTCTGAGGGCCTTTGCAGTTATAACCAGCTATGTTCCCATGATCTAAATATTAGCATTGTTCAGAGTACAATTCTGACTGACTTAGAATAGGATATTTCCCCTCTGCTCCAGGAATTTATGACAGGATATGCTTCACCAAGCAGGAAGTACTGGAGGATTTCCTTAAGAGAAAGAACATTTCTTTTTAAAGTACAGACCTCTCCACAAAATTATCAAAACAATTCTTCAGCCAACTATTGAAGAAAATAATTAGCATTAATCATATTTTTTCTTCTTTAACAGATTCTTTTGTGTTTTCCATGCAACAAAAGTTTGCAAAGTCATCTTGTATCTGCACCAGAGCTAAAAAACTTTATTCTAGTCCAATTCTGAAATTCACCTTAAAAGAGACAATGAACTTCCTGTGAAATAGTCAATGATTCCTGATTTCCCACCCATCGTCAGTTCTATCTAGCCTCATGTCAATGGGTTCACTTGTAAATTCATAGTTTAACTTTATAGCAAAAGAGAATTGTTATAAATGGAAGTAAAACCACACAAAGACTAATGCCAAGATCTGTGATGACATCTTGCTCAAATACTTCTTAAAGTGATAAGCTTAGGTAGGAAAATCACTGGACTTAAAGTCTGTAGACCTGGGCTATAGCATTAGTGTTAAGTGAGGTTATTTCTTCAGTTGTAGTTTGTAAATGTAGAAGCAGATAACCTCTAATACCACTTTCTTACATCAAATGTACATTTTTAAAAGTATTCCATTTACCAATTCAACACTTAAAGCATCTATTATGTGAGGGACATCTGGGTTCTAAAAAAATATTCATTATCTTTCTTCTAGCTGATAATAGCTTTCATTAAAATAATGCTTTAAGCCTTACTTATTAAAGAAGCTTTAATTATTAAACCTTTAATTATTATGACAGAAACTTTACATATATGCAAAAATGTAAAGAACAATAGATTATGTGTTAATGGATATAAATTTGATTCTGTTTTCTACCTATGTGAAACTGGACAAGATACTTGACCCTGATCTTCAGTTTCCTCAGCTATAAAATAAGAGATTTAAAATAAATGGATATGAATTCTTCCAGTTCTAAATCTATGATACTATAATCTCACTTGATGTTGCCGATATCTCTATGAAGTAGTTAATATAGATAATATAATTTTTACCATTTTAGGACAACTAAATGGTACAGTGCATAGAGCCCTGGGCCTGGAGTCATAAAGATTCAGTTTCCTGGATTCAAATCTGTCCTCAGATGCTTACTAGCTATGTAACAAGTCATTTAGCAATGTTTGTCTCAGTTTCCTTATCTGTAAAATGAGACATTCCAGTGTCTTTGGCAAGGAAACTCTAAATGGGGTCACAGAGAGTTGGAATGACTGAAAAATGACTTAACCACAATTCCCATTTTATAGCAAAGGAAGTTTAGGGTTATGGGGGAAAGTGACTTGTCTAAAAATCACATGGCTCGAAAGTAATCTTTAACCTTCTCTTTTTACTCACTCAATTGTTGTGAGTCTCAAAGAGGATAATGGATATAAAGCATTTTGCAAGCCTTAAAGCACTATATAAATGACCATTATTGTAATTATTATTGGCCTATTAGCCTACAGTCACAAATCTGGTTATGGACTCATTCTATGAGCCTTCTATTGCTCTCCTGTTCAGCTCAAGCAATGTTTATAGAAGGCATGAACAAAACAGAGTGTTCTGGCAAGTGCTTAAGAACCTGACACTTTGCAAAAAAAACCCCAGAAAACAAAAACCAAAAATGTATGTATACACTTTTAAGATTAATTTGCATTATTAACACTTTTCTAAGTCTAGACAATCAACTAAAGAATTAATCAAACTAGATTGGAAGCAGAGACTGATTTTTGAAGTGTAAATGCTCACAGTGAAAACTACCTCTGCTTTCATTCCTCCCAGCTGAATGCAATTGGTTGTGAACTCCCCCCGCCTTTGCCTTATCCCATTTTACCTTGCCAATACCTCCAATTCCTAAACCCTTCAGTTCATTTAGAATGCCACCACCCTAGTTCAGGCTCTTGTATTTTTCTCCTCTTCTTCTTTCTCCTTAGTCTTTTTTTTTTTTTTTGTACATCACCATAGTTATGCCCAGTATCCCTCCCCCAAATTTCCCAACACAACTATTCCAATTGAAGAAAAAATGATCAGCAACTTGATCAATTTATTGAAAAAGTAGGAAAACCGCATACAATGTTCAACATGTGTGGACCCCTTACCTCTATTTTCCACTAAACTGAGGCTGAGAGGAAAAGTGACACCCAGGCAACAGTATTCTAGAAGAAAACAGATTTCTCTTAATAGCATAGTTGCCTAGAATATAGTGGATACTTGGTAAACGCATGATGATTGCTTGATTGATAAAACCGATTTATTTCTTCATAGACACATTATATAAGGTTTTGAAATGGGGATTAATGATGTAACGGCATAATGTACCATTAGATAATGCTGTAACAGCATAAAATAATGATAAGATCTTCTATTACTAGGCATTCACTTTTTAATAAAATTAGATCTGGACTTTTAGTGTTATAATGCAGTGTTATAAAGAAATATATGTAAATAACTTCATAGCAAATGACAGAATAAATATAGTGCTACAATGACAAAACAAGATTAGAAATGAGGAGCCAGAAAACCAGTGTGCTAGTATAGAATTTGCTCAGCTAATGGTCTTGCCCAAGTTTATTTTGAATCCTTCTTAAAGCCAGGGGATGTAGGCACAGCTATTTACAATGATGTGAGGTAATTCTCGTTGATTATTAGTCCTTCCTTATGTTAGTGTTCTTTTGAGGAGGCATCTTTGTTGTGTAGAATTTGGGGGAGGAGGAAAAAGAGGAGAAGCAGGACTATTATCACTATTACCACGGCTATCACTACAACTCTTCCTCTTTTTCGTCCACCTATTCCTACTACTATACTTAATTCAAATGCTGTTATTTCTGTGCCTACTACTACTGCTATTACTACTGTTATTATCAGTACCATACTGACTGCTACTATGAATACTATTATAACTTCTGTGATTACTACCACTACTATGAATATTATTACTTGTATTACTGCTACTCCTTGACTACTACTACTTTTTACTAACAATTACTAACATTATTAATGCTACTACTACCATTTACAACTATTGCCACTACTACTACCACTTTACTACTGCTGCTACTTTGATGATAACAGATACTACTACTACTTCTGCTACTACTACTACTACTACTACTACTACTACTACTACTACTACAGTCTTCTTCTCCTCCTCTTATCACTACTACTACTGATGCTGATATTATTACTACTACTATTACCACCACTACTTCTATGGCTACTACTACTGTTACTATTGCTACCATTAGCAATTATACAACTCTTTAAGGTTTACAAAATTCTTTACAAACACTTCCTTTTATTCTTATAACATCTGTTGTGAGATAGGTGCTTTTTTATTCTTTTGCTTTTTGGAGGAGGGAAGTCGGGGCAATTGGGGTTAAGTGACTTGCCCATGGTCACAGGGCTAGTAAGTGTTAAGTGTCTGAGGCTGGATTTGAACTCAAGTCCTCCTTACTCCAGGCTGATACTCTATTCATATTTGCCACCTAGATGCCCCAATAGGTGCTATTTTTAATCTCCCTTTTTAAGATAAAGAAAATGAGATAGAGTTTAAGTGAAAGTATGTCATTTGAGATTGAAATGATAGATTTACATAAGTGTTATAAGGTTATATTCAAGAAGAATCCTATCACAAGTCTTTGATATAAAATGATTTAAATATTTTTTTCTTGTTTAAGATGTTATCATTGCCAAAGATCATTTAAGATTAGAGATAAACAGGCTTGTTCTCTCATAAAGTAATGGGAGGAAGCATAGTGTTTTTAAAGTATAATAGATTTAGAATAGTACTTCAAATATTTAGAATAATAGAAGACATAGCTGTCAGTCTTGAAACTACCTTGTACCAAGGAGAGAATCACATGATTCTGAATCTCAGGTTAAGCTGTAAAATGGGAATAAGGGTATTTGGATAACTAATCTCACAGGGTTACTGTGAATAATAACTAATATTAGTAAAGCCTTCCATAAAGTATACGGTGGTCTTTAAATGTGAGCTATTGCCAATGATCTTCATGCTACTCAGTTTATTTTCTAGAAGCTTAATTAATGAAAATTTGTTGAATAAATGGATGATTGAATAGACTTTGGCCTTTCCCCTAGAGTTCTTGACTTTTAGCTTAAGAAATTCGGGAAATGTTGCATTTAGAAAAACTTGGAATCTTTTGAGAGTTTCTTGAAAATTATTTAAAAGAACCACTTGCCTTTCTGTACTACTAAGCACTGAAGGACTAGTCAGTCAATCATCAGTCAGCAAGCATTTATTAAGTTTTTGTTATCTATCAGGAATTGCAATATGCACTGGGAATACAAATACAAGCCAAAAAGCAGGAGTGGGTTACATGAAGGAAGGTTTGAGGGGAAGATATGAAACAAGCAAGATGGACTTCTGTACTGAGGATTAGAGCCTGATGGGGGGGTGAGTCTGGGTCCCCTCATTAGATGAAGGTTCTGGGAAGATCCTCCAGTCAGAAGGAGGGAATGCAAAGGTAAAGATTACTTCCAAGTTGTAAGTTCCAGGATGAAAAATTTTCTGGGGCATGATAGAAAAGTCCAGATGAGTGCATCCTAGATTGCTGATCTCCAGCATACTCCTGTCTTCTAGTGACCCCAAAATTATTAACCTTTTGTTTACTGGTATATGATATTAACTACTGACAAGGTCTTTCTTCCAGTACTATTCCCTGCCAGGTAATCCATGCTGTCCTGCTATCCATAACCATTGCATAATGTAATTTCAATTATAAGCAACATCAAATACAGAACAGGTCTTTGAAATGAAAACATTTGAAATAATAAGGATGATTTCATTTTCTTCTATTGCCTGAAGGGCACTTTTTAGATATTGAATACATGCATTAAATTGGGGCCATATCTTTTTATTTTCCCCCAGAGGGTATGGGGAGCATTTAATTTAATATTCTTTTAAAATGTAACCTAAATACACATTAAATTATGTATATTAATTGCAAGAAAGCAAATGTAATGGCTTGAAATTAAACATAGCAGAAGGACTTTGGCTCCTCTGAACTTCACCACCAATAACTTTTTCTATAGGCAAGAGTCAGGTATGATGTAGTTTCCCTTTAAGTAAGTTTTCAATTTAGCAGGGTTAATGCAGAGTCATACCATATCCCCTACCACAAATCATAATTCACATTAATCCATTTGTCCCTTTGACATGTTAGAATAATTTTTGAGCATTCACATCAATCCTCAGCCTTCATGTACTACATGTGTGACAAATTACTATTTTAAAAAATCCAATTTGGGCCCACAACTTTACTGTTGCACAAGAAATCATCTCATGAGGGATGTGTATGTTAAAAAAAAAGATAAAAATATTAGTAAAAGTTGTATTTCTTTACCATGGAGACAATTTCAATATAGATATACAGGAAAGACCATGACTCAGCCACCATGGCTATCTCTTAAAGTAGATGATGTAAAATTAGAGGCTGTTGATCTGAATTCAAGTCTTAGCTTTGACATTTATTGACTATGTGACAGGACAAGTCACTGACCATGACTGTGTGCATCATGTTCCTCATAAATAAAACTAGATTTTTACTAAGTGACCTGAGGTCCTTTCTAGCAATAGGCTGATACAATGAAACACACAGTGGGGATCTCCCATGTTTTTTTTTTTTTTTACTCTGTGTGTATGTGTGTGACAACAACATTAAAACCTGAACCATATCAAATTAAAAAAATGTTTAAATCATTATATGTGTACATGATGCAAGTAGATCACCTTGAAAATATTCTTTTTAGCAACACTAAAAAAACACACTTCTTTGTATGGTCAGAATTTAATATTTAATATTGTTAATGAGAACATTTAATTCTGATATGAAATTATAATTTATCACAATTGCATAAAAGTTCTTTAAAAAGTTCTTGTTGCTTTTATGGTGTTTTGAATGGAGGTCATGTTATCATTATGTTCAAAGTACCATTATAATTTAAAAAAGGAAATAATGTTGGAGATTCCTAAAAGATTATGTAATTATTATATATGTAAGGGTTATATTAATTGATATTTATTCCATCAGATCATTCAACTTCAATTTTTAAAAAATGATTTATAAACTTCTGGTTTGCATCATTCATTTCTGCCAGATTTTGAGTTGCAATTTTTCCCCCATTTTTCCCCTACCCACCACCCCAAAGTAGCAGTCCCACAGGATATCCCCTCATCCAATCTGCTTTCTCCCATATTTTATCCCTTATCCCTTCGGCTTTTCCAGTAGGGCAAGGTGAATCTCTGTGCCCCAGTGCCTGTATATCTTATTTCTCAATTATATGGAAAATAGGAATAATAATAATATTTATATATTTTTAAACAATTGATTTTAAAATTTTGAATTCCAGATTCATTCCCTTCTGCCCTTGTCACCCTCCCTAACTGGGAAGATAAGCAATTCAGTATATGTTGTACATGTTTAGCTATGCAAAACATTACCATAGTAGATATATTATAAAAGACTGACTATATTTCTCACCCTCCTATCCCACCTCCCACTTGGTCTATTCCCTACTTTGATCATGTCCCTTTTCAAATGTGGGTGCTTCCAATTTCCTCTCCCTTCACTCCTTCCCTCCTTTCCATCATCCCCCCTCTCATCTCCTTCCCCCTACTCTCCTGTACAGTGAGATTTCCTATTTAGTATGTATATCATTCTCTCCCTGATCCAAATTCAATGAGAATAAGGTTTTGCCTTTTTGCCTTCCTGTTCTCCACCCCCCTTGTAACCATTTTCCCTTGCTTCTTCTGTATGAGATAGTTTACTCCATTCTGTCTCTCCCCATCTCCTTTCGTTATATTCCTCTCTCATCTCTTAATTTTACTTTTTAAGTGTCATCCCTTCCTATTAAAATAGTCCTGTGCCCTCTATATATACCTGTAAACATATATATAGACATATTCACATATATTTTCATATGCCAATATACCTTTCTTCAACTATTTTCATAGTGAGAAAATTTTCATCAGTTACAATTATCATTTTCCATGTAAGGATGTAAATAGTTCAACTCTGATAAGTTGATTTATGATTTCTTTTCACTGTTTACCTTCTCAAGCATCTCCTGCTTCTTGTATCTGAATGTTAAATTTTCTATTAAACTCTGGTTTTATCTTCAAGAATACTTGAAAGTCCTCTATTCCACTGAATGACCATATTTTCCCCTGAAACATGATACTCAGTTTTGCTGAGTAGGTGATTCTTGGTTTTAATCCCAGCTCCTTTGCCCTCTGGAATATCATATTCCAAGCCCTTTGATCCCTCAGTGTAGAAGCTGCCAGATCATATGTTATCCTGATTGTGTTTCCACAATATTCAAATTGTTTCTTCCTGGCTGCTTGTCATATTCTCTCCTTGACCTGGGAATTCTGGAACCTGGCTACCATATTCCTAGAAGCTTTCTTTTTGGGATCTTTTTCAGGAGGTGATCTGTGGATTCTTTCAACCTCTATTTTTCCCTCTGGTTCTAAAACATCCGGGCAATTTTCCTTGAGAATTTCTTGAAGGATGATTTCTAGATTATTTCTTTGATCATGGATTTCAAGTAGTCCAATAATTTTTAGATTGTCTCTCCTAGATCTATTTTCCAGGTCAGTGTTTTTTCCCATGAGATATTTCACATTGTCTTCTATTCTTTCATTTGTTTGGATCTGCTTAACAGCATCTTGATTTCTCATACAAGTCACTAGCTTCCATTTGCTCCAGTCTAATTCTGAAGGAATGATTCTCCTCAATGAGCTTTTGAGATTCTTTTTCCATCTGGCAAATTAGGCTTTTTAAGGCATTCTTCTCCTCATTGTCTTTTTGAGCCTGTTTAGCCATTTGACTTAGTCTATTTTTAAGGTGTTATTTTCCTCAGTCAGGTTGTTGACTCTCATTTCATAATTTTCTTGCATATTTCTCATTTCTCTTCCCAATTTTTCCTACACTTCTCTTATCTGCTTCTTAAGGTCTTCAATGGCCTGTAACCTGCTCATATTTTCATTTGGGGCTTTTGGTGGAGGAGTTCTGACCTCCCAGTCCTCCTCCTGTTCCATGCTTTGATCCTCTTTGCCCCCAAAATAGGAGTCTAATGTTGCATTTTTCTGTTTATTTTGTTTCCTTTGTCTAGGCATGATGCCACTCAATTACCTGACTTTTGGGCTTGTTGCCATAGCAGGACTCTGTCACCAGACAGGGGAGCTTCTGTCCCAAATGCTGGGGTTTTCTCACCTGCTGGAGATATTAATTGGGTGCCCTCTGTCAAGCCTCCACATGCTCTGGCAAGCTGGTCACATACCCCAGGACCTCCACCCCAGACCGCAATCCAGATACAAGGTTAAAGCAAGAATGATTACCCCCTGCCCCAGACTGGTCACTGCATCCCCCTACAGTCCACAGGCCAGGAGCTGAAGCTACTGCTGGCTGCGGCTGTGCTGTGGCTCCTCAGTGGCTTCTCACCCTGGGGGCAAAAGCCATGTTCTCCCAAGTACTGGTTCCAAAGTCCAAACTGTACTGTGCTTTCACTTTGTCCTTGGCATCTATATGTTGGTAATTCTGGAAATGCCGCAGCCATTGGTGATCTAGAGTCCCTCCAGCTGGTTGCTGCTTAGGCCCACCCTGGGGCTAAAACCTCTGGCTCAGGCTGGCCTGAGCTCGGCTCCCAGAGTGCTGCTCTGGCCGCTCTCTGCCAGGTTGCCAGGCTGTCCTTAGTGGGAGTTTAGCTTCTCTGTGTCATTTTGTGGATTCTGTAGCTCCAGAGCTTGTTCAGAGTTCTCTTTTACACGGATTGGAAGTGGTGGGAGCTGGAGATGTACTGAAGTGCTATTTCTACTCTGCCATCTTGACTCCGCCCCCCATTCTACTTCTCTTAAAGTAAATTATAAGATTCTTAATCTCAGCTATTCTCAGTGGTAGGCTTTGGATTAAGTGTGAAAAGTCCTTGAAACCATAGGTTGAAATGTAATGCTACCAAACAGGAAGTTTACTCCAAAATGACTGAGGGATTTTGTTAGTGCCTTAAGAACTTGAATAAAAGCTTCAAGTTAGCTTGAATTGGTAAGGAATAAAGACCATTCTTAGTAACCCCACTGAGACGTAGTGTATTTTTGCCCAGGGAAGGAAAGCATTTCATTCTGGTCTTGTTCTTCTTCTGCCTTGACTCTCCCCTCTCCTTTAGACAAAGGAAGAAGGGCCTTATGAATTCCTAAGGCTGTATCCTTAAGGGCATTTTTAAGCAGCTAATGTCACTGTTTCATTTTTAATTTGTTTGTTTTACAAATTTTTGCATGTGAATTCACACATACTGATTACCATTGTAAATACTTAATCCAGACTTAATTGTTATACATATTAGAATTGAAAATCAAAATAGAAATCATGAATCCTTGTTCATTTCCCAGAAAACTGATGTCTACAATGGACAGTACAGCAATTTGTCTAGTCTCACAACTAGTAGGCGTAAGATTTGTAACTAGAACTCTTAGACCAGTGTCCTTTTTTAAGCAACATATTTTGCAAGTTATTTTGAATTTATTTTACCTGATTCAGGGATTTATCCTAGTGGATTAGAGTATCTTGGAAAACCCCTTTGGACTCAGGAATCTGAAGTCAACCAATCAACCAACAGGCGCCAGGCGCAATGCTAAGTGCTGGGGGAAATGATGGATCTCCTGGTAGCTCCATGGTTCAGGGAATAGACTGATGGGCCTGGGGTCAAGAAGACCCACATTCATCTGGTTTCAAACACTAGCTGTGTAATCCTGGACAAGTTACCTAATCTCTCTCTCTGGGGGATAATCATATCACTTACCTGTCACGGTTGTTGTGTTATATGAGATAGTGTTAGTAAACACTTAGTACCATCTAAATATTACTAAATATCACAATATATTACAATAAATAAAAATGTTAAATATTACAGGTACTTAGTACAGTGGCTGGCACAGAGTTAACATTGAAATGCTTCTCTCCTTCCCTTCCTGCTGATGGATTTTGCTATAAGATCTGACCAAATGCAAGCCTATTTCTAGCCATTTGTCATAGGTTTCTACAGCTCTGCAGCATGTTTCTCTCTTCCCTATAGTTACTCTGACAAGGGTAGGGAAGAGTTTCTAGACTTCAACTTGTTTTCCATCTTGCTAAGCCATCTCCTGGGTGCAAAATTCAGGGGGCAATGAAAAAAAAATACACTGTGTCTCAGTGGCATAGGCCATTCTCTTCTTCTTCTTAGATGAAATGACAATTGTGAAGTACTTAGCACAGTGTGTACTAAAGAAATGCCTGTTCCCTTCCCCTCATCCCTTATCCTTTTATTATCTCCCTCTAGCATCCACCATTTACTTGTGCATCTTTTAGCTCTCTTTCTACTAATTTTTTTAATCACACCATTTCCTGTCACATTTGACTTTATATGCCGTTAATTTATGTTCATTTATTTTTGATTGATTGATTCAACAAACATTTATTAATCATGTAAAACTTGCCGGCCTAGAAGAATGCAAAGAAAAACAATGTCTTGCCTCAAAGGATTTACATTCTTTAAGGAATGTAAATGTAACATGTTCAAAGAAACTAGACACTAAATACATTAAAATTAGTAGATATAAAATAACTTGGGTGGGGTACTAGCAATTTAGAGGACCAGGATAAGCTTCCTGTAGGAGGTCTTAATCTCTATATAAAATTGCTATCTTTATGAAATACAGTCTATACATTATCTCTGTATCACCATGTATTATATAGTTTTTAGCCTATTGTAGGGCTTAATAAATATGTGTTATATTAAAATAAATGTAATTGAATCAAAATGACAAATCAGCTTAGATAATCCTAAAGGTTAGTGCCTTAGATTAAACAAATTATAAAGGTAATTTTAAATCAAAGAATAAAGGCGCATAAAAAATGCATGTAGGGTCCTTGAGTTCAGATATCAGTGCTTGAAAGCTAATAGAAGTAAGCTGAGCATTGATGGGAATACTTGTCATTTCCATAAGAGATGTGTAAAAGTAATGAGCTCATATACAAGCTTAGCAAAGTGTCTGGCTCTCCTAGAAATTCATTAAGAAAGATATTCATGAGTGCCATGTAATTAAATGTACAGAGTCAGGTAAAGGGTTGAACTTTATTGTAATTCAGGTTCCCTGGAAGTTAAAGAAAATATGTCTAGATTGCAGGTCAAGTTTTTTGATAAATGTATTAATTCAACAAGTACTTACTATGTGGAAAGCACCATGCTAAGTACTATGGATCGACATAAACATCCCTCACAAAACACCAAACACTGTCACAATCTAAAGGAGAGTACCTTCAACTTAGAGAGTACAAATTGTAAACAGACATGTATATTCCATATAGAATTGTCAAGCTTTTCCCTCATGCCCGCTCCTTAGGTAATGGGTCTCCATTACCCCCTTCAAGGTCCCAAGGATATCTCTGAAGGGTCACACATTACTCTTTCATGCTATTGTCTGATGCAGATCCTCTACCATATTTCTGTCAATGTAGCCTAAGAGTCCATCACCCTATTTTGAGAATTGGAAATGCAAAGTCAGAATGTAGTAGCAAGTGACAGTTGGGCATTATGTTCACAGTGAAACTGAAGACCCAACAACTAGCATACTGCCTGATACAAAATTGTCAATAAAATCATTTCCACTTATTCATTCATCACTCTTCACACTATATTTTACTTCAATTTCATCATGAACATCATACCCAACCTTCACTTGCTGCTCTATTCTACTTTGTATTTCCAAAGGCTATGTTGACAAAAATACGGTACTGGGTCTACAGCAAAGGAAGCGAATCTCATTGTACTTTCCCCTCATCAATCCACATGCAGAATTTCCAATTCAGTTTAGCACAAAAACAAAAAAACCCCCCCCACAACACCACCACCAAACCCAACCAACACACAAAACAACACCAGGAGAAGGCTATATAAACTCTGATGAGAGGTTTTGCTTTGGGGCTCACTTTGAGAAGTGTTGTGTGATTTGACCAGGTGAGACTCTGGGAAGCCGTTGTTGAGAGCCCCCCCGGCTTTGAAAACCCAGATGTTGATGCTTCCCTCTCAACATGGTATTGATATAATGGTGGGACAGTTTGGAAGCCTGTCTGTTTGATCTGTAAGTTCTGTAACTCTGAAGTTCAGGGTGCTGACCTTTTTCCCCTGAACTAGGTAATGTGTGTTTGTTTGATTAAAGTAAGCTTGTTAACCCATTTTGAGTTGCTTTCCTTTACAAAAGCAGATCTAAGAACCTGTGTTGGCAGTCACCCTGGGGATATTGGGGTGCTTGCTGCTACAGGCACCTTGTTTTAAGAGAGTCATGAATATGCTAGAGTATATCCAGAAAAGAATATTTAGATGATTGGGTGCTTCAGAACCAAGTCATATGAACTTGTTATGGTTGCCTGAGAGCAGGGAAACTTAGATAAGATAGCTGCATTTATTGGTGATGTGAAGGGTTCTGAAATAGAAGAGGAATTTTACTCATTCTTGTTGGTTACAGAGGGCCCAATGACGAACAATGTGAACAATTTACAAAGGAGAATCTATTTTAGTGCAATAAGAAGAAGGCAATGTTAATAGCTAGAGCTATCCCAAATTAGACCAATAGACTCTAAAACATGTGAATTGTGCTTCACTTGAGGTGATCAAACAGCAACTGAATGGTTAGGAAGAAATAACTCCAAAGAAATCTTATTTTGAGATTTTTTTGTATCTATGATTCCTGGACAGGTTAATTTGGGTAGGGATGAATGAATAAGTGGAAAAGATTTTATTTTGTGACAACTTTGGGGCAAGCAATGTGCTAGATGTTGGGTCAAAAACAAATGTAAACCTCAAAAATTTTCCATTCTTAATAAAGGGTGGCAATGTAGTAAAGGGAGTAGTGGCTAAAGAATGGGGTTTTGGTTGGAGGAATCACTTATAAAATCCTTTCCAGTAGCAATGGTATTGATTTGATTGTTTTTCTCATACCAAGAGGTAAAAATTGGTGGGAGTGAGGGTAAAGCAGAGAGGAAGAGAAGGATATTTTTGTGATGTCTCTTCATCCTTACCCCTGACCTATAATATACAACATAAGCACCACTCTATTTGTGGGTTGTTTCAACTATTGAATCATAGGATCCTAGGATTTAGAACTGGAGAATACCATAAACCATTTAGTCCAACTCTCTCATTTTCAGACTGAAGAAACTAAGGCATAGAGAAGGAAAATAACTAGCCCAAAATAACACAAGGTATTAATGTCTTTGTTCTTGATTAATTCCTCTGTTTTTTTAAATGTTCATTTATAGAGAATATGGTTCTATTCAATAGACTTTCCGTTCTGTTCATAGCCTGTTGTATCTCTTCTAAGGGAAGAATATTGATGTGAAATGCAGAGATAGATAGCTGGATAGATGGATATAGATTTGGATATAATATATATGTATATAAATTTTAAATCATAGATGCATATATTTATATAAATACACATAGAACATACAAATACACAAATAAACATATATTTGTATATATATGCACACACATAAATAGAGAGATAGATACAAACATAGATATCAGACTAAACAATTAGAATTATTCATTTTTCATCTGACCTTATTTGGATTAGGAAAGTCTGATATTTTCCCTACTGTGTGACCTGGTTCAGCCATAATTATTCCCCTTAACTTTTCTTTTAATACAGAACGTATTCTAGGAAATGCCAAGAACCTCTCCTTAACTATATTCACCTGACTATTTTTTGTCTTTTTTTTCCTATGCCTAATGTTTAAGTCATCCTATTACTGTTTCTCTAGGATATCATTGTTGAGTGACTTTGTGCTTTTTAACCTGCTTAGTTCATTCTTAAAAATCTGGGGTAAATGACTTGCTCAAAGTCATACATGTTAATAAGCATCAGGCTCAATATTTAAATTCAGGTCTTTCTTAATTGAAGGTAATCTCCTTGAAGGCAAAGACAGCTTCATATTTATCTATCTATATATATATATATCACACACTATCTATATATATATATATATATATATCCTTAGATCCTAGAACTGTGTCTGGCACTTAGTACTTAATAAATGTTTGTTGATTAATCATTCCTGACTCCAACTCTAGCAGTCTGTTCTCCACCACATGGAGTTACATCATGTTCCAGTATCCACATTGGCTCCCTGCTCTGTCCTTTTATGCCTATTTCCCAAAAAAGAAAGTAAAGATAAATGGCGATTTTTGAGAAGTTTGATTCTGGTCATTATTGAGTTTTATGACTTTCTACTTAACACTCTTTCACCTTGACTCTGCTAACCAACATTTAATAAATTCTTACTGTGTACTATCAGGGATACTAGGAATGGGCAGTTGATGAAAACAAACAAACAAATCAAAATACTTTCCTCAAGAAACACAGACTACAACAGGGACAAAGATTCATATACACATAAAACATTACAGAAATATAGTAGGATGCTATTCAGTCTAAGAAGGGTAGAACCCCAGCACCCTCTCCTTTTTCACTAAACAATGTCAGAAGAGGTAACATTGTTGCAAATACCAGATTTATCAGTGATTGTTCAGTTGATGAGAACAGATATGCAAAAAGCCTTTGATAAAACACATGTTCATTAAAAAAAAAACAAAGCAAAGGCATATGAAGATATAATCAAATTGATTTTAAAGTATTTCAAAAATTCACTTTGTAATTGATACACATTAACATTTTTCTCAACAAGTTTAAGGATGAATGTTTATTTTCACCATTATTATTTGACCTTGGAGAGACATGGATTTGAATCATACCTTTGATACTTGCCAGCTGTGTAACCATTGGCAAGCCATTTAACTTCTTTCAGATTTATTTTTCTCATTGGTCAAATAGTAATAATATTTCTAGTACCTACAGTCTTACCATGAGCATCAAATGCATCAATATTCAAAGCCCTCTAAAATATTAAGGCACAATAATAATGTCAGGTATTGTCATTTTGGAAAAAAAATTGAATATGCATACATGAAGAGGAGGTCAGACTAACGTTTGTGGATAATATTGTGGTTTATTTAGAAAACCCAATAGAATTAACAAAATTGTTAATCCAAAATAATATTTTCAGCAAAACAACTGGATAGAAAATAAGCCCATGAAGCTTATGAATGTTTTCCATATATAATTAATATACATTGAGAAAAACGATAGAGATAAAAAAATAGCATTTACAATAATGCCAAAATGTGTTACTGTTATTGCTTACATTTGACTCATCTTGGGTTTCCCCAAAGGACATCAATAGAGTCCCTTCTAGAAAGATAATAAATATTCAAAGACTGTGTATAGCATAACTACTTATTTCCTATGCCACAAAAGAAATGCTTTTAGCAAAAAGATTCAAAAGTGCAAACTGACAAATACTTAAGATATTACAATAATATTTTAAATATAAATAACATTTCATTTCCCATTCAGATTTGCTGTCTAAACAACTCACTCAACGTTCTTATCTTCTGGCATGCCTGACATACATAGCTCATTCTCTTGTCACTTAACTTCTAAAAGCCTCATAGTAATTTCATGGAGAACCTTTCCAGCCAGGTTGAAGCTCCCCAGGAGTTCCTGAGGTAATGACTAGGCTGGGGAGGAGCATCTCTCATGATTTCTCTGTGAGCACACTCACCTGTGCTCAGAGAAAGAAATACAAAGCAGAAGAGGATAGCGAGGTCTTGGATGTGAGTCTCATGCTCCCCTAGACAAACATACGTTCCTTTCGCCACCTTATGGGTTGGAGTAGTGGGCAGGGGAAAGAAAAAATACCCTCTCCTCTTCATGGGAAGTTCAATGAGACCTTTCCCAGGGCCAAGCCATACATGATGAAGAGCTAACCAGGAGAGTGAGAACAGAAGTGATCTCTCCCTTTAAGGTCTAAAGAGTGAAAGGATCATCCTGTTTAGTAGTTATTCCTCTTCAAGGACATACAGGACAGAGATAGGATGAAATGGTGGGAGGTAGTTGGTGGGGGACAATCAACCAGAAATAACTAATTTTGTATGTTCTTTATCAAGGGTCACATTTACAATAAAGGTCCAGAGGGCCAAAGTATATGCTCACCTCCATGGGAAATGCCCCAGTTCCATAGATTGGGGTTGGGGTGGGTAGGGATGAGGCACAGATAAGGGAGCATGCTTCCTTCCTTTCTCCTCTTAAACATCTATTTATTTACCATTAACTACTTTATCTGCCTTGTCTCTTTCACCTTCTACCTCCTCCTCTACATATGCTTTCACTCTTCTGTTTATTCCCTTGCCTCACATTTTCAATTTTAAGTTATAAATTACATGTTAAAGATTCTTGGGAGCAAAGGCACCACTGTATATAAATGTCTACTATAAATAATAATAAAACATGAGGCATTTCAGGAAATTTGATTGATCACATTCATTCTAGGTAGTTCAAAGGAGGAGATTCAAGAAAACAGGGACCCGAATGTTATCTGGCATTGTGAATTTAAAGCAAGCATCTTGAAGGTCATTGGAACGCAGTATACTCCTGAGCTGACATTAAAAGCATCTAGACAGCCCATCCCCTTAAGTAGGGACCATTGCCACCAGCTGTCAGCTGAAACTGTCAAAAATATAAGATAGGCCAGTAATGCAATTCAGAGGTTAAGAAGATCTGCATCTGAGAGAATGAGCTAAAACATCCTTCAGGACAGATTGTAACTAATATAGAGCTAGCAGGAGATCAGCAGATAAACCAAGAGACAACATAATGTAGTCAGAAGAGCACTGAATTTTGAATTAATACACCTGGGTTTATATTTTCATTCTGATACTAATTCTATTGCCTAGGGGAAGTCCCTTAACAAATTGAAGTCTGAAGTGTCCCCTCTGCAAAATGAGTGAATGGGATTACTTCATCTCTAAGGTCACTTCCAACACTATTATCCATGGCAGATGCCAGTAGCAAAAAAGGGTGAAATTTTTTTCTTGGTTCATAACTCAAACAGTTAAATCTTCTACAGATATTTCCTTCTCCCTCTTCGTCGCATTTACACATTATCTGCAATGAATAGTCAACACCCTTCCCTTTATGCCCACAGTTGGGCAGGGCACTAAGAAAATGGAGACTCTTCTAAGAGAAGCCAGGCAAAGGGGGAAAAATCTGAATGAGGATTCAAAAGACAAGGATTTGGTCTTGACTGCAGCTAACACAGCTATATGATGATCCTTGGAATTCCCATTGTTCCTCTTTTGAGTGAGCAGGTACTACTGAATGGCTCTTTTCTCCACCCTTTTTCTAGGCCTGAAATAGGAGAAGACAAGCCCTCCAAAGACACAGCATAGTAGAGAGTACTAGAATTGGAGGAAATCTGCGCTCTAGCCCTGGCACTAATTTCTCTTGGAACCTTGGGAAAGTAATTTCATTTCTTTGAGACTTCTTTACTTGATCTCTAAAACAAGATTAAATGTTGAGAAATACTTTAGAAAATATCTATTCAAATGTCTTCATTTAAATAAAGGAGAAAAGTAAGGCTCAGAAAACTTAAATGACTTTTGTCAAAGGTCACACTAGAATACGAACTTAGGCCTTCTGATTCCAATGTCTTTTTCATCTGAGCTAGGTCCCAATTAGTGTGAATAATGAATCCCCTGAAGTGAACACATATTTATATTTATACTATTCAAAGTTATAATTATATAAAATATGGTAGTTGGTCATAGCATAGTGGAAATTCATTATGCTGTGGAAATTCAGTGCAAATCCAAATAATGAGACTATATCAAGGGATTATTTGCACTCTTCAGGACCTACCTACCTACTGCTCTGTTGAGTAGATTACTATTTTCTGAACTGTTAAATGGAATCTAGGATACAATGTGAATTATTAATCTTATGAGAAAAAAAGTCAGTGCTAATTATATTTTCCTTCTAAAATATTAAATATAAATTAGATTAGTATAGAAAATTCTTATATCTGTCAATTATTCAATATGAAAATATACTTAGTCCCCCCTTTTAAAAGAATTCCCTTCTCTTTCTTTATCTCAGTGGTTTTCATATTCCTGACCTACTTCCCCTAAAATACTTTTTATGTATTCTTATATTTCAAATCCTAAAGTGTTCACAACTAAAATGGTTTCAATAATGAAACTAGCTCTAAAAACCTTTCCAGCTCTTATATGATTCCATGATTTTGCAGCAAGAGTAGAAGGATCTCATAGAAAAAATAGAAGAGATAAACCACCAAGACCTGACAGTAATACAAAAAATTAATCTTATAGGTATCCCTAGTGAATAAAAACACCAATTGTATTTACCACCAGAAGATTACATCTTTTCTTCCTTTTTCTTTCCCTGATCATGAATCCTCTAGTTCCCAATTCCCAACTCAACATTGAATAATTCCTAATCAACATTTAATAATCTATAGGGTGGGGGCGGCTAGGTGGCGCAGTGAGTAGAGCGCTGGCCCTGGAGTCAGAAGGACCTGAGTTCGGATCTGACCTCAGACACTTAATCCACACAAACAAAAACCTAGCCGTGTAACCTTGGGCAAGTTACTTAACCCCAATTGCCCTAAAGGGGCGGCTAGGTGGCGCAGTGAGTAAGAGCACCAGCCTCGGAGTTGGGATGACCCGAGATCAGATCCGGCCTCAGAAAATGAGCACCCACGCATAAATAATGACTAGCCGTGTAACCTTGAGCAAGTTACTTAACCCCAATTGCTTAAAAAAAAAATAATAATCTATAGGGTGATTTTTATAGAAAAGCCTAATGTGGTTATGGTTAATGGTGTTGTACTTGGAATCAGGAAGAATTAAATTCAAAGGCATCTCTGATTCTTCTAGTGTGATTACCAGCAAATCTCTTAACTTCTATGGGCCCTAATTTTGTTTTGTTTTGCTAATAGGAATATTCTGAGATTTAAATAACATATGTAAAGTGCTATATGAATGTAAGGTATTCATTATTATTATTATTATTATTTTACCTTCATTCTATTAGCTCTACAAAGAGCTAATGAAAATGTCAAGGCTACAAAGTTGTAGGCAATTGTTATTTTGGAGAATTTTTTTTTTTTGCATTTGTTTATTAACAATACAGAGGAGTGATTCTCTTTGAAAACTTAGTGAAAAAATATAAAAAAGAAATTTAAGTTTGGATCAGAAGTCTAGGACCCAATAAGATAATTGTTTTGAACTCTGTTGTACTTCATCCTTAATGTTTGAAAAGGGCCAATTTCATATTCACCTTTTTTTTATGGTGTGTGTGTGTGTGTGTGTGTGTGTGTGTTTCAGATGTTCTTGGGCATATGCTTTCTAATGTACCTGTATGACTTCTAAGCAAATTGAAAATAACTATTTCAGTGAAATGTAATCTTATTTCAGCTCAGAATTTATTATACTAGTTCAAGACTGGGGAGGATCAAAGCTTTTTGGTCCTTATTGTGCTATTTTAAGACTAGAAAGGACTAAAAAAATTCTTACAGATTCAGGAATACATCTAGCTATCATACCTTACACTATTAATAATACCTTACATTATAGGGAGTTATATTACATAGTTATACATTATCCCATTTAACCTTCAAACAACCTTCTGGATCAGATAGTGAAAATACTATTAGCCCTTCTTTGCAAATGATGTAAAGGAACAAGAAGAGTTGACATCCTTTTGCTACAGGTCACATGGACAATAAGTGAATAAACCAGTTTAGTAGACTGTTGTGATTATCTTTGCATTATACCAGAGATATCTAGAGAGAAATATAACAAGTAACCATGGTCACAATTCTAAATTATTAACACTTGCAAGGTGTCTTTTTTAAAATTAAAAATGAATAAACAACTTATTCTTCTTTGACTTCCTTGAATCTAGATAGAGCCATTCTCAAGATGGAGACTAAATAGAAAGCAAATTGGTTTTGGAAGAGAAACTGAGAGCTACCCTTTCTATCCAAAGTAATCCAATACCCATTACCATTTGAGCAAGGTGGGGAGAGACAGCACTGTGCTGCATCCATGCAAAGGCAGGTGTAAGGTGGGGGTTGGGACTTTAGTTTAAGATAAAATTGTGACACTCCTCAAATTCCCTTTTGCTATTTTGTTGGGATAAATGGGTTTACTTGCATTTTGCTCTCTATGGTGGTTTTAGCATTTGACGGGATTTAGTTAAACTGACTCACATAAACTAAGGCCTCTCCTTTTGTAGAACAATTAGGGAAGCAGTATTCCTCTTAAACTCAGACTTGTGCTCATAGTTATAGATATTTTAGGGGTACAAGAAAATTCTAGCTTGATAGCCCTTTTGAAGATTGAAAGTTTCTCATCTCAGCAGGTGACATAGGACTGGAACACCAAAATATTTCTTTCTCTGGTCTGACTATACAACTCTCAATTTTTATATTATTTGATTCTATGTAATGAGGCAGTGGTCATTCAGAGAAACAGTAAGGCTCAAGATGGAGCAGAAGAAAGACAAACCTATGTTAAGTAAGTGGCTTGGGGAAAAGGAAAATGCAGTTTGGCTATTTTTTAAAATTCTGATACCAGTAACTATTGGACAACTTTTGGGAGAAAGACAGCGCTATAAATCCGGTACCCCAGAGTTATGCCTTAGTTTTCTCATCATGGTTGTGGCCCTGAGATATGCTATAAGAACTCAGTCATGATTTATTGCCACTTGTCCCATCTCCATTTTTAGGCATAAAGTATTGAACAACAAAATAAAACAAGAAAAAACAAACAAACAAACCCTGAAGTTAGATATTAGGAAGAGAGGTTGGGATATAAGGTCTTGTACCTATGGTCTCTCTGCTCTAGATGCATACCCTATTGCTAACTTGTTTTGTGAGTTTAGGCAAGTCAGTTACCAGAGCTTTGAGTCATAAGACAAAAGGGGCCTTTGAGATAATCTAGTCTAAAATTCTCATTTTATATATGAGAAAACTAAGGCAGTTTAGTTGAAATATTTAAACCAGCATGGAACAGAAAAAAAGAACAGTGAATTTTGCATTAGAATACTTGTGTGCAAGACCTCTGATTATTCCCTGTGTAACCTTAGGCTAGTTACTTAATATCTTTGGACCCTAGATACTCTGTATGTATAATAGGATAGAGTGAATTAAATGGTATCTAGGGTATCTTCCAGCCAGAGCCATAATGATGAATTCTTATGCCAGGGTAAACTCAGATGTAGGCAGGTGGGTAGAGAATGATGTGGTGGGAAGCAGTATATAGAGTATGATCCAACTATAGGGGAGCACTTTTGTTGGAAAATGGGCAGACCCATCTTCCAAACAGCCTGGTCCTCCCCCCATTGGAGTATGTGGGAGGGAGCAGAGCCCAGGATAGAGTTTCTCAATATTGGATATATTGGATAGATGGTAGGTGGCAGACCCTGAATACTTATGCTGCTAGAGGATTGTAAGACAATGGATTTTGGAAGCTATTGTTCTGGGAGGGAACATGCTTTCATCAGAGAAAGTTAGCACTCACCTTATTACTCTCAGTCTGGAGATCATATCCTTCTACCTCTGTCTACTTCCTAGACTCCAACAGTTCAGAACATCCTATCCATGGATATGCAGCTATGGAAACACTAACTCTTACAAGAGTGTGGGCCCCTGACCTCAAAGGTGCAACCAGTTTCACTTCATCTCTTGGAGAGGATGTTTCCTTACCTAAAAAGAAAGTTAGAATGAATAATGTCCAATGTCCCTTTCAATTTTGACAGTCTATGAGTCCATGGGTATCCTTCAAAAGAGATAAGAATCCTACTAGACCTGACTTTTTATAGGGCAATGCTAGTTTTTGAAATAATTTTCATGGAATAGTTCATGAATAGAAATGTCCATTGTAGCTAGTACAGGATCTCATTTGAATCTCTCCTTTCTCCATTTTCGTTTCAACAGACTATATTAGCTCCTAATTCTACATTTAACATCTCTATTGTGGTGTTTTCTGAGGGGTGGAGTGTTTGTTAGAATAGGAAGAAACCTAAGAGATCACCTTATCTCACCCCTTTATTTTACAGTTGAAGAAACTGAGGTCTCTGGACAGGTTCACACAGAGTCAATACCATCAGGATTTGAAGTCAAGTGTTCTCACTGAAAATTCAATTTTCTTTCTATCATTACATTTATTGAATAATTGAAGAGTGTAAAGATATAGATCTTTATGTGAGACTTAGCATTATATGAAAAACCCATTGTTGAAAAAAAAAACAAAACTCCAGCCTCTGTGCCCTTTAAGAAATCCAGCACTAGCCACACCATCTGAATCCCATGAAATGTATAAAAAACCAGTTGCCATGTTTCTTTTCCCATAAAGGGTCTATATAATTAACTCCATGCTCCATTCCATTTTGTGAATATGTAAACACATTCTAGAATATTTTGTGATGTAAAATAAATGAAGAAATTATCAATGGCAAGACCCTCAGATAGTATTGCTTTATTAGAAACTGGGCTTTCTGGTTCTTTTACTTTTAATGAATTGTGACTTTTACTTCTGCAGTAGGAGACCTAGGATCATCGAGTTGACAGGAAAACTCATTAAAGTACAACAGAAAATGTGGTCCATTGCTTTTCATGAATAGTATCTTTTTAAAAAAATAAATGTCAAATGCAACTTTTCTAATTGTGTTATTTTACTATCATTGGTCACTTCAAGTGCGTTTTTAGTATAGGTATTTTTTTTAACATTTCTTAATGATTATCATTATTGCAAAAAGAAGCTGTTTCCTCACATTGAGGGCAAAGGTGTGATTATTTTAGATACATAAAAAGAGGTTTGTAAAAAAATCCATCTTAAAATCCTCTTATTTCTCAAAGGTATAATTTGGTATATTTGTTAAACCTGAATGTAAGGCATTAGTGATTGACTGGGATTTTTAGAAACCACTGGAGGTCTAAGCAAAGGAAAGCAATCTTGTGGGCTATTATGGCAACCTCCAGAGTGTTGGACAAATAGATTGAAAGAGGATCCATGAAGTTGGTGCCCCTCATGCTACATCCTCTTCTTCTCAGCATGCTCTGGACCAAGACTCCAAATGAGTAAGGGAAGGAAGGGAACATGGAAAAAAGGCATTGAGTTGGCCAGTCTGGGGCCATATGAATAATTATGCAACTGGTAGTTCTTTAATAGACAATTTAATATAGTCCTCTTATTTGATAGAAAAGAAAACAACTGGGGGTAGAGCCAAGATGGTTGGGTAAAACCAGGAACTTACTTGAGTTGCTGCTCAAACCACCTCTAATACCTGTAAAAAATGACTCTGAAAAAATTTTAGAGCTACAGAACCCACAAAGTTTGAGAGAGAAACAAATCTACTGAAGGCAGCCTGGCAAGATGGCAGGAAGGATCTATCAAATCAGGCTGTGAGCAGAGTGCAGTCCTGTGTGAGCCACACTGGCCCAGACTCGTGGCCCAGACCAGCCAGAGCAGACTTCAAGAGAATGAATCACTGGCAGCTGTGATGGTTTCCAGACATCTAAAACCATAAATTCCAAAGATAAAGTAAAAGGTCAGTAGGGAATTCTGTTGAAACTGGGTAAGAGAAAAGTCCAGTCCAGCCCCTGCCCCCTGGGTGAGAGGTGGCAGTAGCAGGATGGCTGCAGCTGCTGCTGCTTGGGAAAGAGCTCAAAAGTCAAGTAATTGGCTGGCAAGATGAGCAAACTGAGGAAGCACAATCAGACTGTAGAATCCTTTTCAGGGACAAAAAAAGATCAAAACATGGAACCAGAAGAAGATTACAAAGTCAAAACTCCTGCATCAAAAGCTTCCAAGAAAAAATATCAACTAGTCACAGGACATGGAAAAAGTCAGGAAGGATTTTGAAAATCAAGTAAAAGAAGTGGAAGAAAAATTGGGAAGAGAAATGAGAATGATGCAAGAAAATCATAAAAAGAGAGTCAACAACCTACCTGAAGTTAGTCTATTAAAAAATAGAATAACTCAAATGGCAAGAGTCCCATAAAAGGCAACGAAGAGAGGAATGGTGAATTGTCCAGATGTTAAAAGAATTTCAAAAACTCACTGAGGAGAATCATTCCTTCAGAATTTGATTGGAGCATATGGAAGCTAGTGACTTTATGAGAAATCAAGATACTATTACACAGATCCAAACAAATGAAAAAATAGAAGGCAATGTGAAATAATCTCATTGGAAAAACCACTGACCTGGAAAATAGATTCAGGGGAGATAATTTAAAAATTACTGGACTACCTGAAATCCATGATCAAAAATAGAGCCTAGAAATCATTCTTCAAGAAATTCTAAAGGAAAATTGCCCTGATAGGCTAGGACCAGAGGGCAAATTAGAAATAAGAATTCACCAATCACCTCTTGAAAAAGACTCCAAAAAGAAAACTCCTAGGAATATCATAGCCAAATTCCAGGGTTCCCAGATCAAGGAGAAAATATTATAAGGTGTCCGGAAGAAACAATTTGAGTATTGTGGAAACACAATCAGGATAAAACAAGATTTAGCAGCTTCTACATTAAGGGACTGAAGGACTTGGAATATGATATTCCAGAGTTTAAAGGAGCTAGGATTAAAAGCAAGAATCACCTACCCAGGGTTGGAGCCAAGATGGAGGAATAGAAACAGCACTTCCATAGCACTCCAGCCCCCTCCACTTCCAAACCATTTAAAAGGGAGTCTCTGAACAACCTCTGGAACTTCAGCACCCACAGAACTACACAAATAAGCTAACCTCCCACTGAAGATGGCCTGGCAGCCTGGCCGGGAACACCCAGCACAGCAGGCTGGAAACCTACAGCGCAGACTCTGGGAGCGGAGCCCAGGCCCACTTGAGTTGAGCCTTTAGCCCTAGGGTGGCCTGGCCAGCAGCCAGCTGGATGGACCCCAGAACACCAGCAGCTGTGGCAATTCCAGAATTATCAACACAGATATGCCTAGGACAAAGTCAGAGGTTAGTGCCCTATGGAATTTGGGTCCAGTATATGGGGAAAGCGTCAGCTACTTCCCTGGGGGTGAGAAGCAGCTGAGGAGACTACCTGAAAGCCATGATCAAAGAAGAACCTAGAAATCATCCTTCAAGAAATTCTCAAGGAAAATTGCCCTGATATGTTAGACCCAGAGGGCAAAATAGAGGTTGAAAGAATCCATGGATCACATATTGAAAAAGATCCCAAAAAGAAAACTCCTAGGAATATTATAGTCAAGTTCCAGAATTCCCAGATTAAGGAGAAAATATAACAAGCAGCCAGGAAGAAACAATTTCAGTATTGTGGAAAAACACTAAGCATAACACAGGATCTGGCATCTTCCTCACTGAGGGATCAAAGGGCTTGGAATATGATATTCTAGAGGTCAAAGGAGCTGGGATTAAAACCAAGAACCACCTACCCAGCAAAACTGAATATGTTGTTTCAGAGAAAATTTGGTCATTCAGTGGAATAGAGGACTTTCAAGCACTCTTGAGGAAAAACCAGAGTGGAACAGAAAATTTAACATTCAGACACAAGAAGCAAGAGATGCTTGAGAAGGTAATCAGGAAAAAGAAAACAAAAGGAACTTAACAAAGTTGAACTATTTATATTCCTACATTGAAAAACGATAACTGTAACAGAGGAAACCTTTCTCAATATGAAAATAGTTGAAGAAGGGTATATGGGCATATGAATACATATGTGAATGTGTGTATATATGTTTACATATATACATGGATAGAGGGCACAGGTCAAATTTGGTGGGAAGGGAGTATACTTAAGGGGTGAAGTTAAGAGGTGAGAGAGGAATGTGTCAAGAGGAGTTGGGGAGAAAAGGGGGGGTAAACTATCTCATGTAGAAGAGGCAAGGGGAAGTGGTTGCAGGGGAGGGGAAGAACAGGAAGGCAAAAAGGCAAAACCATATTCTCATTGAATTTGGCTAAGGGAGATAATATGAAATTGGATATCTCACCCTTCATGAGCATAGGGGGAAGAGTGATGAGAGGGGGGATGATGGAGGGGAGGGCATGCTGAGGGGAGAGGTGGTTGGAGGCACACACCTTTGAACAGAAACAGGATCAAAGTAGGCAATAGACTGGGGGGGGGGTGGGATGGGTGGGAGGGAAATATAGCCAGTCTTTTACAATATTATCTACTATGGTAATGGTAATGTTTTGCATAGCTATACATGTACAATACATACTGAATTGCTTATCTTCCCAGAGAGAGTGGGTGACAAGGGAGGAAAGGAAAGGATCTGAAATTCGAAGTTTTAAAAAGGGTAAACAGGAAAAAGAAATCATAAGGAACTTATTAAAATTGAACTATTTACATTACTACATGGAAAAAACAATAATTATAACTCATTAGACTTTTCTCAAGATGAGGATATTTGAAGGGAATTATATATATACACACACATACATACATATACATAACATAGATATAAATGTATGTATAGAGGCAGAGTCAAGATGGCAGAGTAGAAACATCACTTCCGCAGAGCTCCAATCCACACCACTTAAAAATTATGTAAATAGGGGGAATCTGAACGACCTCTGGAACTCCAGAACCCACAAAATGACACAGAGAAGCTAACCTCCCACTGAGGACAGCCAGGCAGCCTGGCAGGGAGCGGCTAGTGCAGCGCTCTGGGAGCCGCCAATACATGCTCTGTGAGCTGCAAATGAAGTATTCTGGCCAGGGCTGCATGAGTCTTGGTTTTAGCCCAAGGGTGGCCAGATTAGGACCCTGCTGGAGGGATCCCAGAACAACAGCAGCTGTGGCATTTCCAGAATTATCAACACATAGACGCCTAGAACAAAGTGAGAGGTTAGTGCCCTATGGACTTTGGGACTGGTTGGGAGAAGGCGTTGGCTTCTTCCCCTGGGGGCGAGAAGCTGCTGAGAAGCCAGCGTGATTTGCACTGCATTGCAGCATTGCAGCTTCAGCTTTTGGCCTGCAAACTGTAGGGGGACCCTATGACCAGTCTGCGGGGGAAGTGCTCTTGCTTTACTCTTCTTGGATCTGGAGTGCATTCTGGGGTGGAGGTCTTTGGGTGTGTGACCAGCTTGCCAGAGTGTGTGGAGGCTTCACAGAGGCCACCCAACTAATACCTCCAGAAGTCAAGAAAACCCCAACATTTGGGACGGAAGTTCCCCTTGCCGGTGGCAAAGTCTTACTGTGGCAACAAGCCCAAAAGTCAAGTAATTGAGGGGCAACATGCCTATGCAAAGGAAACATAATAAACAGAAAAATGCAACAATAGACTCCTATTTTGGGAGCAAAGAGGATCAAAGCATGGAACAGGAGGAGGACTGGGAGCTCAGAAATCCTGCTACAAAAGCCCCAAATGAAAATACGAGCTGGCTACAGGCCATAGAGAATGGTGTGAAGAATCAGGTGAAAGACTAACTCTGAAGGCATGAATCTCCTCAGTGAAAGAGCTGGGAATGAACCCAAGGGTCACCTACCCAGCAAAACTGAGTATTTTCTTTTAGGGGAAAATATGGTCATTCAGTGGAATAGAGGACTTTCAAGCATTCTTGAGGAAAAAACCAGAATTGAATAGAAAATTTGACATCCAGACACAAGAAGCAAGAGATGCCTGCGAAGGTAATCGGGAAAAGAAATCAAAAGGAACTTATCAAAGTTGAACTATTTACATTCCCATATGGAAAAGCAATAACTGTGACTGATGATATCTTTCTCACTATGAAAATAATGGGAGAAGGGCGTATGGTCATATGAATACATATGTGAATGTGTGTGTATATGTTTACAGTTATATATGGATAGAGGGCACAGGTTGAATTTGTTGGGAAGGGAGGATACTCAAGGGGTGAAATTATGAGATGAGAGAGGGAAGTGGCAAGAGGAGATGGGGAGAGACAGGGTAGGGTAAATTACCTCATGTAGAAGAAGCAAGGGGAAGTGGTTGCAAGGGAGGGGAAGAATAGGAAGGCAAAAAGGCAGAACCACATTCTCATTGAATTTGGTTCAGGGAGAGAATGACATACATACTAAATGGGATATCTCAACCTACAGCAGAATGGGGGGAAGGGAGAGGAGAGGAGGGATGATGGATGGGAGGGCATCCTTGGGGGGAGGGGAGGTTGGAGGTACCCACCATGGAAGAGGGACAGGATCAAGTGGGGAATGGACCAGGTGGAGGGTGGGATGCGTGGGAGGGAATTATAAGCAGCCTTGTACAATATATCTACTATGATAATGTTTTACATAGCTGAACATGTACAACATATACTGAATTACTTATCTCCCCAGAGGGAATGGGTGACAAGGGAAGAAGGAAATGGATATGAAATTCAAGTCTTAAGATTAAATGTTTCAAATATATATAAATACTATTATTAATACTCTTTTGCTTGTAATTGAGAGATAAGATGTGCAGGCATTGGGATACAGAGTCACCTTCCTCTAATGGAAACATTGAAGGGGGTATGGGAGATGATATGGGAGAGAGCAGATTGGAGGAAGCGATATCTTATGGGACTGCTATTCTAGGAGGGTGGGTAGGGGGAAAACGGGGTGGGGAATGATTGTAACTCAAAATCTGGCGGAAATGAATGATGTAAAACAGAAGTTAAAAAAATAAAAAGGTTCAGATATTAAAAAAAAGAATCAGGTTAAAGAAGTAGGGGAAAAATTGGTAAGAGAGGGCAGCTAGGTGGCACAGTGAGTAGAGTGTCGGCCCTGGAGTCAGAAGGACCTGAGTTCGGATCCAGCCTCAGACACTTAAAGCACACACGAATAAAAAACCTTGCCATGTGGCCTTGGGCAACTTATTTAACCCCAAATGCCCTCCAAAAACCAAAAAAAAAATGGGAAGATAAATGAGAAAGATGTAAGAAAAGTATGAAATGACAGTCAACAGCTTGAGGAAAAGAATACCTTAAATAATAGACTAACTCAAATGGCAAAAGAGGCTCAGAAAGGCAATAAGGACAAGAATGCCTTAAAAAGCAAAATTTGCCAGATGGAAAAAGAATCTCAAAAGCTCATTGAGGAGATTCATTCCTTCAGAATTAGATTAGAGCAAATGGAAGCCAGTGACTTGATGAGAAATCAAGATGCTATTAAGCAGATCCAAACAAATGAAAGAAAAGAAGGCAATGTGAAATATCTCATGGGAAAAAAAACCACTGACCTGGAAAATAGATCCAGGAGAGACAATCTAAATATTATTGAACTACCTGAAAGCCATGATCGAAGAAAGAACCTAGAAATCACCCTTCAAGAAATTCTCAAGGAAAATTGCCCTGATATTTTAGATCCAGAGGGCAAAATAGAGGTTGAAAGAATCCACAGATCACCTTCTGGAAATGATCCCAAAAAGAAAACTCCTAGGAATATTGTACCCAGGTTCCAGAATGCTCAGATCCAGGAGAAAATACTACAAGCAGCCAGGAAGAAACATTTTCAGTAAACAGGATCAAAGTAAGGAATGGACCAGGTGGGGAGCGGGATGGGTGGGAGAGAATTATAAGCAGCCTTTTACAATATATCTACTATGGTAATGTTGCGCATAGCTATATAAGTACAACACATACTGAATTGCTTATCTTCCCAAAGGGAGTGGGTGACAAAGGAGGAAGGGCATGGATCTGATGGTAGGGGAAAAATGGGGAAAAATTGTAACTCAAAATCCGGTGGAAATAAATGATATAAACCAGAACTTAATAAGGCAATTGTTTAAAAAAAATTATGATGGTGATCCTTGTGGATTTATTTTGTATTCTATAAGCTTCCTGGAGTTAATATTTTAATTAATTACATTTCAGTTAATTAATCTTTTAGTTTTTTGTTTATTCTTTAGATTTTTTTAGTATATCATTATATTGTCAACAAAATATATGGTTTTATTTATATTTATTTATTGTTATTCCCTGAGTTCCTTTTTTTTCTCTTTTACTACTGGTAGGTCAAATAGAAATAGTGATAGTGGACATCGTTGTTCTATCCTTGAATTTTTTGGAAATGGTTCTACATTATTTTCTTTAAAGATTGGTTTTAATACATTTCCCCCTATATTTTCTAGTGTTTATATTTTAAAAGAAATGGGTATTATATTTTGTCAAAAGGTTTTCCTGCATATATTGACATAATCACCTGATTTTTATTAATTGTGTTATTAATATAGCTGTTAAATTTATAGTTTTACTAATCTTAAAACAATTATTTACTTTTCCTATAAATTCAACATAATCCTGGTGTGTAATATTTGTCACATTCCTTTTAGTTCTCTTTAATCCATCTTTTTTTTTTTTTACATTTCTGTTCAATAGTAATATTGACCTATATCTTCTCTTATTCTCCTTTGGTTCTCCTTAGTGTATGTATCAAGAACATATCTGTGTCACAGACGAAATTTGGTAGTATCCCTTATTTTTTTTTTCACAATTTGGGTCATATAACACACATTATAATATCATGTGTATATATATATCTATATCTATATCTATATATATATATATATATATCTCAAAAGTGGGTGCTTCCAACTTCCCTCCCTCCCAGTCTTCCCTCCCTTCTATCATCCCCCCTCTCTTATCCCCTTCCCCCCTACTCTCCTGTAGGGTGTGATACTCTATTTAGTCTGTATGTCATTCTCTCCCTAAGGCAAATTAAATGAGAATAAGGTTGACCCATTCCCTTTTGCCTTCCTATTCTTCCCCTCCATTGTAACCATTTTCCCTTGCTTATTCTATATGAGATAGTTTGCCCCATTCTGTCTTTCCCCATCTCCACTCATTATTCCTCTATAACCTCTTAATTTCACCTTTTAAGTATCATCCCTTCCTATTAAATTGGTACTGTGCCCTCTATCTATGTAAACCTATATGGAAACATTCACATATGTATTCATACGCCCATATACCCTTCGATATAATCATATATAAATATATATATATATATATATATATACACATACATATATGTTTACATATTTATATTCCCTTCAACTATTTTCATCAGTTATAATTATCATTTTTCCATGGAGGAATGTTAATAGTTCAACTTCATGTTAATAGTTCAAATCATAAGTTCCTTATTTTTCCCCCATTTACCTTCTCATGCTTCTCTTGCTTCTTGTATCTAAATGCCAAATTTTCTATTCAACTCTGTTTCTTCATCAAGAATACTTGAAAGTTGTGGTGGCTAGGTGGCACAGTGAGTAGAGTGTCTGCCCTGAAGTCAGAAGGACCTGAGTTCAGATCTGGCCTCCAACACTTAACACACACAAACAAAGACCTAGCCATGTGACTTTGGGCAAGTTACTTAACCCCAATTGCCCTCCAAAAAGCAAAAAAAAAAGAGTACTTGAAAGTCCTCTATTCCACTGAATGGCCATATTTTCTCCTGTAAGTGATTCTTGGTTTTAATCCCAGCTCCTTTACCCTATGGAATGTCATATTCCAAGTCATTTGATACCTCAGTGTAGAAGCTGCCTGATCCTGAGTTATCCTGAATGTGTTTCCACAATATTCAATTTTTTTCTTCCTGGATGCTTGTAATATTCTCTTCTTGATCTGGGAATTTTGGAACCTGGCTATAATATTCCTAGCAGTTTTCTTTTTGGGATCTTTGTCAGGAAGTGATTGGTGGATTCTTTCAACCTCTATTTTGCCCTCTGGTTCTAAAACATCAGGGTAGTTTTCCTTGAGAATTTCTTGGAGGATGATTTCTAGGTTCTTTGTTTGATCATGGCTTTCAGGTGGTCCAATAATTTTTTAAATTATCTCTTCTGTATCTATATTCCATGCCAGTGGTTTTTCCAATGAGATATTTCACATTGCCTTCTATTCCTCCATTTGATTGGATCTGTTTAACAGCATCTTGATTTCTCATAAAGTCACTAGCTTCCATTTGCTCCAGTCTATTTCTGATGGGATAATTCTCTTCAGTGAGCTTTTGATATTCTTTTTCCATCTGGCAAATTTGGCTTTTTCCCCCCTTTTTTGGAGGGCAATTGGGATTAAGTAACTTTCCCAAGGTCACATGGCTAGGTTTTTGTTTATGTGTGCATTAAGTGTCTGAGGCTGGGATCGAATTCAGGTCCTTCTGATTCCAGGGCCAAAGCTCTACTCACTGCACTACCTAGCTGCCCTGGTTTTTTTAAATTTTTGTTTGTTTGTTTGTTTGTTTGTTTTTGGAGTGCAATTGGGGTTAAGTAACTTGCCCAAGGTCACATGGCTAGGTTTTTGTTTGTGTGTGTTAATTGTCTGAGGCCAGATCCAAACTCAGGTCCTTTTGACTCCAGGGCTGGCGCTCTACTCACTGTGCCACCTAGCCTCCCCCAAATTTGACTTTTTAAGGCATTCTTCTCCTCATTGCCTTTTTGAGCCTCTTTTGCCATTTGAGTTAATATATTTTTAAGGTGTTATTTTCTTCAGTCAGTCTATTGACTCTCATTTCATAATTTTCTTGCATCTTTCTCATTTGTCTTCCCAAATTTTTCTCCACTTCTCTTATTTGCTTCTTAAGATCCTCTATGGCCTGTAACCAGCTCATATTTTCCTTTGAAGCTTTTGGTGCAGGAGATCTGACTTCACTGTTTTATTCTTGTTCCATGCTTTGATCCTTTTTGTCCCCCAAATAGGTGTCTAACATTGGATTCTTCTGTCTGCTGTGCTTCCTTTGCCTGGTCATGTTGCCACTCAATCACTTGACCCCTGGGCTTTTTGCCACAGTAAGTCTCTGCCACCAGTCAGGGGAGCTTTGTTCCAAACACTGGGGTTTTCTCAGCTGCTGAAGGTATTAGTTAGGCGCCCTCTCTGAAACCTCCACACACTCTGGCAAGCTGGTAACATTCCTCAGTACCTCCACCCTAGAATGTAAAAAAGATCCAAGCAAGTTAAAGCAAGAGTGATTACACCTCAGACTGTGTCACTTGATCCCCCTACAATCCACAGGCCAGGAGTTGAAGCTGCCATATTGGGGTGACTGTACAGCTGTGTCTCCTCAGTAGCTTAGTTTCTCTCCCTGGGGGCAAAAGCCATGCTCTCCCAACAAAAGTCTAAACTGCACCAACATCTCACTGTGTCCTTCATGTCTATGTGCTGATAATTCTGGAAACTGCCACAGCTGATATGAAATACCTCCTGCTAGTGGATGGTCAGGCCCACCCTGGAGCTAAAGCCTCTGGCTCATGTGGGCCTTGGTTTGGCTCCCAGAGCACTGCTCTGGCCACTCCCTGCTGGGCTGCCAAGCTATCCTCAGCAGGATGTTAGCTTCTCTGTGTCGTTATGTTGGTTCTGTAACTCCAAAGTGTGTTCAGAGTCACCTTTTACATGAATTCTAGGAATTCAGAGCCAGCCACTCAGAAGTCCTTTTTCTACTCCCGAGCCAATAGATTCTTTTTTAACAAATGCTTTATTAATTTATGGTTTACATCATTCATTTCCACCAAATTTTGAGTTACGATTTTTCCCCATTTTCCCCCTACCTACCACCCCAGAATAGCAGTCCCACAAGATATCCCCTCATCCAATCTGCTCTCTCCCATATCTTCTCCGAAACTCCCTTCAACTTTACCATTAGGGCGAGGTGAGTCTCTGTGCCCGAATGCCTGCACTTCTTATCTCCCAATTACATGCAAAATAGTATTAATAATAGTATTTGTATATATTTGAAACATTTAATTTAAAGACCTTGAATTTCAGATCCATTCCCTTCCTCCCTTGTCACATATTCCCTCTGGGAAGATAAGTAATTCAGTATGTGTTGTACATGTATAGCTATGCAAAACTTTACCATAGTAGATATATTGTTATAATTCCCTCCCACCCATCCCACCCCCCACCTGGTCCATTCCCTATTTGATCCTGTCCCTCTTCTATAGTGGGTACTTCCAACCTCCCTTCCCCCCAGAATGCCCTCCTCTCCATCAGCCCTCCTCTCCTCCCCCTTCCCCCTATTCTCCAGCAGGGTGAGATATCCCATTTAGTATGTATGTCATTCTCACCCTGAGCCAAGTTCAGTGATAATGTGGTTGTGCCTTTTTGCCTTCCTGATCTTCCCCTCCCCTGTAGCTACTTCCCCTTGCTTCTTCTACGTGAGATAGTTGACGCTACCCTGTCTCTCCCCATCTCCTCTTGCCACTCTCCTCTCTCACCGCATAACTTCACCCCTGAAGTATCATCCCTTCCTAACAAATTCAACCTATGCCCTCTATCCATGTATACCTGTTAACGTATATAAACACATTCACATACGTATTCATATGCCCATATACTCTTTTTCCATTATTTCGTGCTGAGAAAGGTTTCATCAGTCATAGTTATTGTATTTCCATTAGGGAATGTAAATAGGTCAACTTTGATAAGTTCCTTTTGATTTCTTTTCCCTGATTACCTTCTCAGGCATCTCTTTCTTCTTGTGTCTGGATGTCAAATTTTCTATTCAATTCTGGTTTTTTCCTCAAAAATGCTTGAAAGTCCTCTATTCCACTGAATGACCATATTTCCCCCTGAAACAAACTACTCAGTTTTGCTGGGTAGGTGACCCTTGGCTTCAATCCCAGCTCTTTTGCCTTCTGGAATATCATATTCCATGCCCTTCGATCCCTCAGTGTAGAAGCTGCCAGGTCCTGGGCTATTCTGATTGTGTTTCCACAATATTGAAATTGTTTCTTCCTGGCTGCTTGTAGTATTTTCTCCTTGATCTGGGGATTCTGGAACCTGGCTATAATATTCCTGGGAGTTTTCTTTTTGGGATCTTTTTCAGGAGGTGATCAGTGGATTCTTTCAACCTCTATTTTGCCCTCTGGATCTAAAACATCAGGGCAATTTTCCTTGAGAATTTCTTGAAGGGTGATTTCTAGGTTCTTTCTTTGATCATGGCTTTCAGGTAGTCCAATAATTTTTAAATTGTCTCTCCTGGATCTATTTTCCAGGTCAGTGGTTTTTCCCATGAGATATTTCACATTGCCTTCTATTCTTTCATTTGTTTGGATCTGTTTAACAGCATCTTGATTTCTCATAAAGTCATTAGCTTCCATTTGCTCCAGTCTAACTGTGAAGGAATGAATCTCCTCAGTGAGCTTTTGAGCTTCTTTTTCCATCTGGCAAATTTGACTTTTTAAGCTATTCTTCTCCTCATTGCCCTTTTGGGCCTCCTTTACCATTTGAGTCAGTCTATTTTTTAAGGTGTTATTTTCCTCAGTCAGGCTGTTGATTCTCATTTCATGCATTTTTCCTGCATCCTTCTCATTTCTCTTCCCAGTTTTTCCTCCACTTCTCTTATCTGCTTCTTAAAGTCCTCTATGGCCTGTAACCCACTCATATATTCCTTTGGGGCTTTTGTAGCAGGATTTCTGACCTCCCAGTCCTCCTCCTGTTCCCTGCTTCGATCCTCTTTGCCCCCAAAATAGAAGTCTAAAGTTGCATTTTTCTCTTTGTTTCCTTTGCGTAGGCATGTTGCCACTTAATTACTTGACTCTTGGGCTTGTTGCCACAGTAGACTGCCACCAGACAGGAGAGCTTCGGTCCCAATTTGTGGGGTCTTCACAACTTCCCATTTTGGCAAGTTGGATGCCCACCCCAGACTTCCCCCAAGATCACAATCCAGATCCAAGCAGGATAAAGCAAGAATGATTAACCCCCAAGACTGATTGCTGGATCTCCCTACAGTTCGCAGGCCAGGAGCTAATGTTGCCACTGAAGCTGCAAAATGGCGATTGTCTCCTCAACTGTTTCTAGCCCCCAGGGGAGGAAGCCGAAGCGTTCCCCAAATACTTGTCCCAAAGTCCATAGGGCACTAACCTCCTACTTTGTCCTAGGCATGGCTGTGTTGATAATTCTGGAATTGCCACAGCTCCTGGTGTTCTGGGTTACCTCCAGCTGGCTGCTGGCCGGGAAGCCCTGGGGCTAAAACCAAGGCTCATGCAGAACTGGGCTAGTCTCTCCAAAAGCTGGGCTGTCACCTCCCAGAGCACTGGGCTGGCCCTCCCTGTACGGCTGCTGGGCTGTCCTCAGGGGGAGGTTACCTTCTCTGTGTCGTTCTGTGGGTGCTGGGGTTCCAGAAGTTTTTCAGAGTCCCCTTTTACATGGTTTGGAAGAGGTCTGGAAGAGCCAATAGATTCTTAACCCACACGTTGAAAGATCTTTTATGGATTGTTTGACTTCCCCTAAAATTGTGTTGTTTAAGTTATCTTTTACATTTGCTACTCCTTTGGGACCTATAATTTTTATAAATATTAATTTACTTCATTTAACTTATTGGTTTTGTTGCCACATATATATGAAAAATAGTTTCTGATAAGTTTTATTTGTACATAATTTGCTATTATTTGACCTTTTTCATATTTGATACTAGTAATATTGTTTTCCTCTTTTTAATATTTACTAATAACTGATCTATTTTTACTTCAAAATAGTTTCTAGATTTGTTTCTTAATTCACTTCTTAAAATTTTATTAAATTTGAGAGCTGCTATAAATATTTTTGTATATGTATGTGCTTTCCCCCTTTTTATGATCTCTTTGTGATACTGAACTACTAGTGGTATTGCAGGATCAAAGGGGTTGCACAGTTTTATTGCCCTTTTTTGGCATAGTTGCATTTCTGGCCACATTTGTTCTGTCATTTCACTACTCCACCAACAGTACATTAGTGTCCCGATTTTCCCACATATTCTTCAACATTTATCATTTTCCTTTTATGTCATATTAGCCAATATGATAAGTGTGAAATGATAACTCAGAGTTGTTTTAATTTGCATTTCTTTAATCATTAGAGCATTTTTTCCATGTGACTATAGATAGCTTTAATTTTTTTTTTTTTATCTGAAAACTCCCTGTTCATACCTCTTGGCTATTTATCATTTAGGGAATGACTGGTATTCTTTTTTTTTCTATTTAAACAAATGCTTTATTAACTTCTGTTTTACATCATTCATTTTTGCCAGATTTTGAGTTACAATCATTTCCCCCCCTGTTTTTCCCCTATCCACCCTCCCAGAACAGCAGTCCCACAAGACATTGTTTCCTCCAATCTGCTCTCTCCCCTATCCTCTCCCACACCCCCTTCGACCTCTCCATTAGAGGAAGATGAATCTTTGTATCCCAATGCCTGCAAATCTTATCTCCCAATTACAAGCAAAAGTGTATTAATAATATTATTTATATATATTTGAAACATTTAATCTTAAGACCTTGGATTTCAGATCCATTTCCTTCCTCCCTTGTCACCCATTCCCTCTGGGGAGATAAGTAATTCAGTATATGTTGTACATGTCTAGCTATGCAAGACATTATCATAGTAGATATATTGTACAAGGCTGCTTATAATTCCCTCCCACGCATCCCACCCTCCACCTGGTCCATTCCCCACTTGATCCTGTCCCTCTTCCATGGTGGGTACCTCCAACCTCCCCTCCCCACAAGGATGCCCTCCCATCCATCATCCCTCCTCTCCTCTCCCTTCCCCCCATTCTGCTGTAAGTTGAGATGTCCCACCTAGTATGTATGTCATTCTCTCCCTGAACCAAATTCAAAGAGAGTGTGGTTTTGCCTTCCTATTTTTCCCCTCCCCTGCAACTACTTCCCCCTGCTTCCTCTACATGAGTTAGTTTACCCCACCCTGTCTCTCCCCATCTCCTCCTGCCACTTTCCTCTCTCACCTCACAACTTCACCCCTTGAGTATCCTCCCTTCCCAACAAATTCAACCTATGCCCTCTATCCTTATATAATTGTAAACATAGGTACACACATTCACATGTGTATTCATATGGCCATACACCCTTCTTCCATTATTTTCATAGTGAGAAAAATTTCCTCAGTGACAGTTATTATTTTTCCATGACTGGTATTCTTATAAATTTGACTCAGTACTTGATATATTAGAGAAATGAAGCCTTTATCAGAAAAACTTTATGTGAAAAGTGTTCCCCAGTTTCCTCCTTTCCTGCTATTCTTAGTTGTGTTTGTTTTGTTTGTACTAAAACAACTTTTTTTTTCAAATTTAATGAAATCCAAATTATTTATTTTGTATTTCATAATGTTCTCTATCTCTTTTCTGGTCATAAATCCTTCCCTTTTTCATAGTTTTGGCAGGTAAACTATTCCTTATTCTCCTAATTCGCTTATTGTATCACTTTTTATGTCTAAATCATATACTTATTTTGACTTCATTTGGAAAATGTTGTGAGATGATGGTCTATACTATTGAGATGATAATGATTTCTTTTGGTTTTATTATTGACAGGGTGAATTATGCTTGTAGTTTTTCTATTATTGAACCAGCCCTGCATTTCTGATATAAAACCCAGTTGAGCATAGTGTATTACCGTCATGATAAACTGCTATAATCTCTTTGCTAATCTCTTTTTTGCATCAATATTAATTAGGGAAATTGGCCTATCATTTTTTTTTCTCAATTTTGGCTCTTTATGGCTTAGGTATCAGCACAATATTTTTGTTATAGAAGGAATTTGGTTGAACTCCTTCTTTGCCTATTTTCCCAATGCTTTATGTAACATTGGCATTAATTACTCTTTAAATGTTTGGTAGAATTCGCTTACAATTATGTGACCCTGGGTATTTTTTCTTAGGGAGTTCATTGATGGCTTGCTCACTTTCTTTTTCTGAAATCAGGTTATTTAAGTATTTTATTTCTTCTTCTGTTAATCTGGGAAATTTGTATTTTTGTAAATATTCATCCTTTTCATTTAGATTTTTAGATTTATTGTCATGCACTTGAGCAAAATAGCTCATTATTACTTTAATTTCTTATTTATTAGTGGTAAGTTTACCATTTTATTTTTTGATACTAATGTGTTTTTTTTCTTTTTCTAATTAATTAAACAAAGGTTTGTAATTTTATCCCATAAACCAGTTCTTAGTTTCATTTATGAGTTTAGTAATTTTCTTTCTTACTTTCAAATTTATTATTTTTTCCTTTGAGTTTCAGAATTTCTAATTTAGGATTTTATTGGGGATTTTTAATTTGTTCTTTTTTATACCTTTTTAAATTACACACCCAATTCATTGATCTGTCTTTTTCTCTCTTTTTTCATGTTAGTATTTAGAGATAAAAAAATTATCCTAAGAACTACTTTGGCTGCATCCCATATATTTTGTCATGTCATCTCATTACTGCCATTCACTTCGATTAAATTATTGACTGATTCTACGATTTGGTGTTTGACCCACTCATTCTTTAGGATTGGATTATTTACCTTCCAATTAATTTTTAATCTATCTTTCCATGGACCTTTATTATATATGATTCCTTATTATCTCTCCTGGTTCAATTTCCCAGGTCAGTTGGTTTTCCAATGAGGCATTTTAATTTTCTTCTTTTTTTTTTCATTCTTTTGATTTTGTTTGACTGATTCTTCATGTCTCAGGAAGGCATTAACTTCCATTTGCCGAGTACTCATTTTTTTTTTTTTTGCTTTTTGGAGGGCAATTGGGGTTAAGTAACTTGCCCAAGGTCACACGGCTAGGTTTTTGTTTGTGTGTGCGTTAAGTGTCTGAGGCCGGATCCGAACTCAGGTCCCTCTGACTCCAGGGCTGATGCTCTACTTATAGTGCCACCTAGCCGCCCCTAAACATATCACAAATCTATGAGGCATTGCATTGCAACTAGATTTATTTTTTTGTTTGTTTCTTTGCTTTATTTTAAATTTGTATTTTGGAAGGCATGTGGGGTTAAGTGACTTCCCTAAGGTCACATGGCTAGTTTTTGTGTTAAATGTCTGAGACTCGATTTGAATTCACATCCTCCTGACTCCAGGGGCAGTGCTCTATTCACTGTGCCACCTAGCCACCCCAAGTCCTCATTTTTAAGGAATTATTTTCTTCAGTAAGTTTTTGCATTTCCTTTTTCTTTTGGCCAATTCTACTTTCAGAGTTGTTTTCTTCAGTAGATTTTTTTTCCCATTTGGCCAGTTCTATTTTTTTTTTTAATTAAACAAATGCTTTATTAACTTCTGGTTTACATTATTCATTTCCACCAGATTATGAGTTACATTTTTCCCCCATTTTCCCCCTACCCACCACCCCAGAATAGCAGTCCCACTAGATATCCCCTCATCCAATCTGCTCTCTCCCATATCTTTTCCCATAGCCCCTTTGACTTTGCCATTAGGGCAAGGTGAATCTCTGGGCCTCAATGCCTGGACATCTTATGAAACATTTAATTTTAAAAACTCAATTTTCAGATCCATTCCCTTCCTCCCTTGTCACCCACTCCCACTGAGAAGAGAAGCAATTCAGTATGTGTTGTACATGTATAGCTATGCAAAACATTACCATAGTAGATATGTTGTAAAAGACTGCTTATATTTCCCTCCACCCATCTCACCTCCCAAATGGTCCATTCCCTACTTTGATCCTGTCCCTCTTTGATAGTGGGTACTTCCAACCTCCCCTCTCCCCAGAATGCCCTCCCCTCCATCATCCCCCCTCTCATCCTCCTTTCCCCTACTCAGGAGAGTGAGTGAGGGTAAGATATTCCATTTAGTATGTATGTGATTCTCTCCTTGAGCCAACTTCAGTGAGAATATGCTTTTACCTTTTTGCCTTCCTGTTCTTCCCCTCCCCTGCAACTACTTCCCCTTGCCTCTTCTACATGAGATAGTTTACCCTACCCTGTCTCTCTCCATCTTCTCTTGCCACTTTCCTCTCTCACCTCTTGATTTCACCCCTTAAGAATCATCCCTTCCTTGGGGCGGCTAGGTGGCGCAGTGAGCAGAGCGCTGGGCCTGGAGTCAGAAGGCTCCAGTCCCGGGTCTGGCCCCAGACACACAACAGAGAAACAAAAACCCAGCCGTGTGACCCCGGGCAAGTCACTCAATCCCAATTGCCCTCCAAAAAAAAAAAAAAAAGAATCATCCCTTCCCATCAAATTCAACCTGTGCTCTCTATCCATGTATAACTGTGAACATATGCCATGTACCCTTCTTCAATTATTTTCATAATGAGAAAGGTTTCATCGAACACAGTTATTGTTTTTCCATGTAGGAATGTAAATAGTCCAACTTTGATAAGTTCATTTTGATTTCTTTTCCCTGATTACCTTCTCAGGCATCTCTTGCTTCTTGTGTCTGAATGTCAAATTTTCTATTCAACTCTGGTTTTTTCATCAAGGATGCTTGAAAGTCCTCTATTCCACCGAATGACCATATTTTCTCCTGAAACAAGATACTCAGTTTTGCTGGGTAGGTGACCCTTGGCTTCATTCCCAGCTCTTTTGCCCTCTGGAATATCATATGCCATGCTCTTTGATCCCTCAGTGTAGAAGCTGCCAGGTCCTGGGCTATTCTGATTGTGTTTCTACAATATTGAAATTGTTTCTTCCTGGCTGCTTGGACTATTTTCTCCTTGATCTGGGAGTTCTGGAGCCTGTTTATAATATTCCTAGGAGTTTTCTTTTTGGGATCTTTTCAGGAGGCGATCGGTGGATTCTTTCAACCTCTATTTCCCCCACTGGGTCTAAAATATCAGGGCAATTTTCCTTGAGAATTTCTTTAAGGAGGATTTCTAGGTTTTTTCTTTGATCATGGCTTTCAGGTAGTCCAATAATTTTTAAATTATCTCTCCTGGATCTATTTTCCAGGTCAATGGTTTTTCCCATGAGATATTTCACATTGCCTTCTATTCTTTCATTTGTTTGCATCTGTTTAATAGTATCTTGATTTCTCATAAAGTCACTTGCTTCCATTTGCTCCAGTCTAACTCTGAAGGAATGAATCTCCTCAGTGAGCTTTTGAGATTCTTTTTCCATCTGGCAAATTCGACTTTTTAAGGCATTCTTCTCCTCATTGCCTTTCTGAGCCTCTTTTGCCATTTGAGTCAGTCCATTTTTAAGGTGTTATTTTCCTCAGTCAGGCTGTTGACTGTCATTTCATACTTTTCTTGCATCTTTCTCATTTCTTATCCCAAATTTTCCCCCACTTCTCTTATCTGCTTCTTAAGGTCCTCTATGGCCTGTAGCCAGCTTGTATTTTCATTTGGGGCTTTTGGTGCAGGAGTTCTGACCTCACAGTCCTCCTCCATGCTTTGAGCCTCTTTGCCCCTAAAATAGGAGTCCAATGTTGAACTTTTCTGTTTATTTTGTTTCATTTGCCTAGGCATGTTGCCACTTAATCACTTGATTTTTTGGGCTTCTTGCCACAGTAGGACTCTGCCACCAGACAGGGGAACTTCCGCCCAAACATGGGGTCTTCACAACTTCAGCCAGTTGTGTGGCCTCTGTAAAGCCTCCACCCACTCTGGCAAGTTGGATACCCACCCCAAACTTCCCCCCCAGACCACAATCCAGATCCAGGCAGTTTAAAGCAAAAGCGATTAACCCCCCAGACTGATTGCTGGATCTCCCCACAGTTTGCAGACCAGGAGCTAGAGCCACTACTGATGCTGCAAAATGCCTTCTGTGCAGCTGTTTCATCAGCAGCTTTTCGCCCCCAGGGGAGGCAGCCGCACGTTCCCCAAATACTGGTCCCAAAGTCCATAGGGCACTAACCTCTCACTTTGTCCTAGGCATATCTGTGCTGATAATTCTGGAATCACCACAATTACTGGTGTTCTGGGGTCCCTCCAGCTAGCTGAAGGCCTGGCCGCCCTGGGGCTAAAACCGCAGACCTGGGTTCTGCTCTGCATGCTGTGCTGTGGGTTCCCAGCTCACTGTGCTGCCTGCTCTCAGAGTGCTGTGCTGGCTGCTTCCTGCAGGGCTGCTGGGCTGTCCTCAGCAGGAGGTTAGCTTCTCTGTGCCGTTCTGTGGGTGCTGTGGCTCCAGAAGTTGTTTGGGGTCCCCTTTCACATTATTTGAAATTTGTGTGGGGCACAGCACATTGGAAATGCTGTTTCTACTCTGCCATCTTGGCTCTGCCCCCCAATTCTGTTTTTTAAAGGGTTGTTTTTTTCAGCCAATTTTTACGCTTACTTTTCTAAGCTGTTGACAATCTTTTTTCATAATTCTCTTGCCTAACTCTCATTTTCTTTCCCCAGTTTTTCTTCCACCTTTCTTACTTGATTTTTAAAATTCTCTTTGATCTCTTCCAAGAAGATTTTTTTGGGATTGAGACCAATTCATGTTCCCCTTTGAGGATTTACATATAGGCATTTTGAGATTATTGTCCTCTTCTGAGTTTGTGTTTTGATCTTTGCTGTTGCCATAGTAGCTTTCTATGGTCAGGTCTCTCTTTTCATTTTTTTTTTTTGCTCATTTTTAAATGTTGATTTCTGAATCAGAACAGGAGGCACTGTTCTAACTTTCTTAAAGCGAGGGCCATGTGTCTGGTCACTGGCTTTCTGATTGCCTGGCCTCATCATGCCTGTCATCACCTGAGTTCCTAGGCTGGTGGCTTACCTTCTGTGCTAGAGGCCTCACAGCTGGCCTGCTGTGCCACTGGCCTACTGAACCTAGACCATGGGGCCTTTGTTGCTGTGGCTAAGAGGCTCCCACTGGCTTGCCTGGACACAAACTGTTATGGACTACAACCCCCCTTTTATGTCAGGCAGACCTTTCCTAAAGCCCTTCTAAGATATTTTAAACTGGAAAATTATTTTGCTCCATCTTTTGGTGTATTCGGTAGCTTCAGAATTTTTTTTTTTTGCTTTTTGGAGGGAGGAGGGCAGGGTAATTGGGGTTAAGTGACTTGTCCAAGGTCCCACAACTAGTAAGTGTTAAGTGTCTGAGGTCACATTTGAATTCAGGTCCTTCTGACTCCAGGGCCAGTGCTCTATTCACTGCTCCACCTAGCCACCCCTTGAATTCTTTTATAGACTTGATTTAAAGTTATTTTTGAGGGAAACTCAGAACTCAGGCAATTTCCTGACCTCTCTGCCATCTTGGTTCTACCCCAATTAAAACTATTTTTGTTGCTGCTTTGTATAAATCATATTTGCTCTTGGTGTTTTTTTTAATGCTTAGATAGAGCATAATCAATTTTGTTGCAATTGTTTATTTCAATTCTGCATGTCTTTAAATTTCAATGTTTTTTAAACAAAATATTGTTGGATTTTGTTTTCTAATCCATTCTGTTCAGTGGCTTCCATTTTTTTCATTCCATTCACATTAACAATTATGGTAGTTAATAGTTTATTTCCCTCCATTTTCTTGTCAATTTTCTTTTCTTTTCTACATTCTGTTCTCTATTTTCATTTCAAGTCATTGCCCTTCTTTTTCATGATTGTCTTATCTTATTTCCCCCCAATTTTCCCTTCAGGAATCCTCTGTCTTCTTTTTTCTTACATTGTGTATGCATACAAACACATATGGACATATATTTATATACATACATACATACATACATACATGCATACATATATGTATATAGGTAACACAGTACCTTCCATCAAAAAGCTTATAATGTAACCTGGGTTCTTTGTAGGCAGGAACTCTCTTTTGCCTTTTTGTATTCTTATTTTTTTAAACAAATGCTTTATTAACTTCTGTTTTACATCATTCATTTCCACCAGATTTTGAGTTACAATCATTTCCCCTTTCCTCTCTCACCTCATAATTTCATTCCTTGAGCATTCTCCCTTCCCAACAAATTCAACCTATGCCCTCTATCCATATATAACTGTAACCATATACACACACATTCACATATGCATTCATATGACCACACACCCTTCTTCCATTATTTTCATAGTGAGAAAGATATCATCAGTCAAAGTTATTGCTTTTCCATATAGGAATGTAAATAGTTCAACTTTGATAAGTTCCTTTTGATTTCTTTTCCTGATTAGCTTCTCAGGCATCTCTTGCTTCTTGTGTCAAATTTTCTATTCAATTCTGGTTTTTTCCTCAAGAATTCTTGAAAGTCCTCTATTCCACTGAATGATCACATTTTCCCCTGAAACAAAATACTCAGTTTTGCTGGGTAGGTGACCCTTGGGTTCATTCCCAGTTCTTTTGCCCTCTGGAATATCATATTCCATGCCCTTCGATCCCTCAGTGTAGAAGCTGCCAGGTCCTGGGCTATTCTGATTGTGTTTTCACGATACTGAAATTGTTTCTTCCTGGCTGCTTGTAGTACTTTCTCCTTGATCTGGGGATTCTGGAACCTGGTTATAATATTCCTGGGAGTTTTCTTTTTGGGATCTTTTTCAGGAGGTGATTGGTGGATTCTTTCAACCTCTGTTTTGCCCTCTGGATCTAAAACATCAGGGCAGTTTTCCTTGAGAATTTCCTGAAGGGTGATTTCTAGGTTCTTTCTTTGATCATGGCTTTCAGGTAGTCCAATAATTTTTAAATTGTCTCTCCTGGATCTATTTTCCAGGTCAGTGGTTTTTCCCATGAGATATTTCACATTGCCTTCTAATCTTTCATTTTTGTTTGGATCTGCTTAACAGCATCTTGATTTCTCATAAAGTCATTAGCTTCCATTTGCTCCAGTCTGACTCTGAAGGAATGAATCTCCTCAGTGAACTTTTGAGATTCTTTTTCCATCTGGCAAATTTGACTTTTTAAGGCATTCTTCTCCTCATTGCCCTTTTGGGCCTTCTTTGCCATTTGAGTCAGTCTATTTTTTAAGGTGTTGTTTTCCTCAGTCAGGCTGTTGACCCTCATTTCATACTTTTCCTGCATCCTTCTCATTTCTCTTTCCAATTTTTCCTCCACTTCTCTTATTTGATTTTTAAAGTCCTTCTTAAAGTCCTCTATGGCCTGCAACTCGCTCATGTTTTCCCCTGGGGCTTTTGGAGCAGGACTTCTGACCTCACAGTCCTTTTCCCACTCTATGCCCCCAAAATAGGAGTCTAGGGTTGCATTTTTCTGTTTCCTTTGCCTTGGTATGTTGCCACTTAATTACTTGACTTTTGGGCTTTTTGCCACACTGTGGCTTTAAGGGCAGATAGAGGAATTTTTGTCCCGAACATGTGGGGGGCAACTTCTGTTTCTGGCAAGCTGTAAACCCACCCACGACTTCCACCCTAGATCACAATCCAGATCCAGGGAGGTTAAAGCAAGAGTGATTACCCCCCAAGACTGATTGCTGGATCTCCCTACAGTTCGCAGGCCAGGAGCTGGAGCTGCCTCTGAAAACTACAAAATGGTGTGTCTCCCCAGCGCCTTCTAGCCCCCAGGGGAGGAAGCCGACACATTTCCCAAATACCGGTCCCAAAATCCATAGGACACTAACCTCTTACTTTGTCCTAGGCATGTCTATGTTGATAATTCTGGAGTCGCCACAGCTGCTGGTGTTCTGGGCTCTCTCCAGCAGGCTGCTGGCCCTTCCACCCTGGGGCTAAAACCTTGGCTCACGGTGACCTGGGCTCCGCTCTCGGCTCAGCTCCCCACACTCTGCACACTGTGTGCTCCAGGCTCCCAGTCTGCTGCACTGGTCCTTCCTGCAGGGCTGCTGAGCTGTCCTCAGTGGGAAGTTAGCTTCTCTGTGTTGTTCTGTGGGTGCTGGGCCTCCAGAAGTTGTTCAGAGTCCCGTTTTACATAGTTTGGGGGGAATCTGGGGGCAGAGTGGCTTGGATGAGCTGTTTCTACTCCACCATCTTGCGCCTTTTTGTATTCTTAGTGTTTAACGTAATACCTAGCATATAATAGGCAATTCATAAGTGCTGGCTGATTGAATTTTACATGTCCTATTAATTAAGCATCTACTATATCCCAATTACTCTGATATACACTTGAGATACAAAGAATAGGAAACACAGAAACACACATACACACACACACACCACAAACAGCAAATTACCTACTCTGAAGGAGATCACAGTCTAATGGGGGAAATATTATGCAAATAAGTAGAGATAAACATTATATATACAGGATAAATTGATAATATTCTCAAGAGAAGAATGCTAAGATTAAGGGGGATAAAGAAAGATGTTTTGAGAGATCATTAATTTCCTGTCTTTCAATCTCATTTTCCTCATTTCTAAAATAATGTCTAACTTATCTTCTAACTTTAACATTTTGTAGTCCTTTCTATATTTAATATCCTATGACCTAAGATTTCTTGTAACTGTAACTTTCTGTACTCACATATGTAAGGGAAGAATATCCTGACTCAGATGGCTGATTTTTCAGAGGAAGTCATTTGTTTTCTCTAGGCTTTGTTTTCTCCATTTGTCAAATAAGAGGGTTTTGCCTAGATGAGTTCTGAGATCTCTTTGATTTTTGACATTGGTTGTTCTATACTCTAAGGCTCCTCTTCATCTTAACATTCAATATCCTTGCTTTATCAGAACTGGCAATTCTAGAGGACTACAGGACCAGTATTAGACCAAAATGTAGCATAATAGCCAAAAAAGATGAACATAATATTCACCTGTATCAGTAAGAGACATAGTTCTAGGACTAAAGTGAGGGGACTGAATCATTTGCCTCTATCTTAGTCCACATCTGGAGAATTTATGTGCATCACATATTTTGAAGCACATTGACAAACTAAAGTATAATGAGAACAGGAGGGCCAAAATGATAAGCCATAAGCAATAAGAGATAATTATTCAGTAACTTCTTAGATCACATAATTCTAACTTATCCAAGTTTCTATTTTCTCTGAGCTAAGGTCCTTTTCAGCTCAGACTTTCTGCGTTCTATATCCTAAAATATCTCTCATTTCTATGATTCTATTGTTTTAGTTATGAATTGTGTACAGGTTGACAGCTCAAGATAGAGCTTGGGAAAGAGCCTGAGAGAGATCTTGAGAGAGAGAGAGAATTCAAGTAGAAAAATCAGGAGGAGGAGGACTGGTAATTGAAGAGGAGGAGGAGTGAGAAGAGGAGGCAGGGGACAAATTATAGAGGGGTGGTGAAGAGAAGAGTAGAAAGTAAGGGGGACAGAAGAGGAGGGAAATAAAAGAAAAGAAAGAAAAGGAAGGAAGGAAGAAAGAAAGAAAAAAAAAGAAAGGAAACAGGAAACACTTTAAAATGGGATTTCTTAACCTCTTTGAACCACAAATCCTTTTGCATCCATAAATTCAGATCATAAATCTGGTGAAGCTTATTCTCAACATGATGTTTGTAAATTCATAAAGATTAAACAAAATTACAATGGATACCAATTATTTTAAACTGTAGTTATCATTTTTTAAAATGAAATGGGACCCCAGTTTCAGAACTCCTTCTCTCAGGCTATTCATAATGAAAAGTGAATTCTGAGTATTATATGAAGGAGATTATAAGTATTAAGTGAGTATTTTGGCCTCTTTGGAGAGTCAGGATTCGGACAACCATTTGCAGTGAACAACTAGGGCCAAAGCATTATTGAAGAGGGCCCAGGGAGGATTTGTGTACATTTAGTTGTTTAATTAGGAATATGGAAATTTTTATAATCGAATGCAAATTAACATTAGGGGAACTGAGTTAGAGTTCTGTGGCCTTTTAAAAAATGTTTAAACTCTAAAAAAAAATTGAATATTGTGTCTGAACCCTGTACATTACCCTTTATAAATAGCAAGCATTCTTCCCTTTACTTGCAAATTACTTTGCTTTGTGAAACCAAATGATTTCCATGTCATTAGTGTCAATTAGGGCTCAGAGGATTATTCTTGTAACTAGAAAAATATGCAGATTCAGAATTTTCATCAGGGCATTCTCCACGAAAAATGGTGATTTCCTCCTAGAATATGCACAACTTTCATCAAACCCACAGCAACTTCTCAACAGAACCTGGCTTGAAACCAGTCATTTTGGAAACTGATCATATTTCTCCTTTAGGGACTCCACAGATGCATTCTGAAATAATTCATCTTGTAAGAAGGCAGTACATTATCTGAAATTTAACTTATTAAACTAATCTTAATCTAAGGGGTCTTAAAACAAACATTAAGTATGACACAAGTCTAATGGCACAATTAGTTGGTTAATGGTTCAGAATTTGTGACCAGTAATGCTTGCTATAATGAATGGACAAAGATAACAACCATGATGCAGATGGAAGCTGGGTCCATAATTGTGAGGAGCATTTTGACTGAATACCCTGACCAAAGGGACTTGCAAAAGGTACTGAGAATGCTGAATTTTTTTAAGAAGGAATTTGAAAATTTTTCTCATTGAAACTCCACAGGAAACTCTCTCCCTTTGCTGTGGGAGGGAAGGCATATTAACTTATAATTCTGTATCAGCACTGGTGGTAGAACAAAGTCCTGGGTGAGAATGGGGAAATATAGCACACTCTTTGCACATTTAACCCAAGCTGAGAAATAGTAGCGATTTCTCAGTTCCATGAAACAGAGCAACCTGACATCTACATGAGAAAAAGCAGCAAATGAGCCAAATATAGCACAACTAACCCCTTCTATTGGAGTCATCTTAACTATTCATGTGCTTATATTCACAATTATATAGGTGGGATCCTGAATATTTTTGGATATAGTATACCTCCCTTCCCGTGGTTTGACTATAGCTAGGTTGAGGTGAATAATTAGGGCTACTTCAGGAGATGATTTGGCACTTTCAGATGTGACTTTCCTATCCAGCCTCATTATCCATTTTATCCCTTTTACTTATACATTATTCAGCCAAACTGGCCTTCTTACTGATTTTCACATAGAACACTCCTTCTCTTGTTTCTGTACTTTGCACTGAAATCCCACATTCCAAGAATGTACTCACTCTTCACCCACTCTTTACGTGGACCCTTACCTTTTTTAAGTACTGTCCTCTCCATGAAACTTTCCTTGATTCCCTCAACAATTACTGTCCTCTCTCCTTGTATTTATCTCCTCGTATGAATATACAGTCTGATAATAAGGACTCTTTATTTTTCTGTCTTTGTATTCTCAATAAATAACAGAGTCTGTAATGTGGAAATATGTTCAACGTGGTTATACATGTATAGCCTATATCAGATTGTTTCATGCTTTGGGGAGGGGAGAGAGAATAGAGGGAGGGAGAAAAATTTGGACGTCAAAATCTTTTTCTTTAAACAAATGCTTTATTAACTTCTGTTTTACATCATTCATTTCCACCAGATTTTGATTTACAATCATTTTCCCCCCATTATTCCCCTACCCAACCTCCCAGAATAGCAGTCCCACAAGATATCGCTTCCTCCAATCTGCTCTCTCCCATACCTTCTCCCATACCCCCATCGACTTTTCCACTAGAGGAAGGTGAGTCTTTGCATCCCAATGCCTGCACATCTTATCTCCCTATTACAAGCAAAAGAGTATTAATAATAGTATTTATATATATTTGAAACATTTAATGTTACGACCTCGAATTTCAGATCCATTTCCTTCCTCCCTTGTCACCCATTCCCTCTTGGGATATAAGTAATTCAGTATATGTTGTACATGTCTAGCTATGCAAAACATTATCATAGTAGATATATTGTACAAGGCTGCTTATAATTCCCTCCCACTCATCCCACCCCCCACCTGGTCCATTCCCTACATGATCCTGTCCCTCTTCTATAGTGGGTACTTCCAACCTCCCCTCACCCCAAGGATGCCCTCCCATCCATCATCCCTCCTCTCATCCCCCTTCCCCCTATCCTGCTGCAAGTTGAGATATCCCATTTAGTATGTATGTCATTTTCTCCCTGAACCAAATTCAGTGTGAATGTGGTTTTGCCTTTTTAGCCTTCCTTATTCTCCCCCTCCCTTGCAACCACTTCCCCTTGCTTCTTCTACATGGGATAGTTTACCCTACCCTGTCTCTCCCCATCTCCTCTTGCCACTTTCCTCTCTCACCTCATAATTTCATCCCTTGAGTATTCTCCCTTCCCAACAAATTCAACCTATGCCCTCTATCCATATATAACTGTAACCATATACACACACATTCACATATGTACTCATATGACAACACACCCTTCTTCCATTATTTTCATAGTGAGAAAGATATCATCAGTCACAGTTATTGCTTTTCCATATAGGAATGTAAATAGTTCAACTTTGATAAGTTCCTTTTGATTTCTTTTCCTGATTAGCTTCTCAGGCATCTCTTGCTTCTTGTGTCTGGATGTCAAATTTTCTATTCAATTCTGGTTTTTTCCTCAAGAATGCTTGAAAGTCCTCTATTCCACTGAATGACCATATTTTTCCCTGAAACAAAATACTCAGTTTTGCTGGGTAGGTGACCCTTGGGTTCATTCCCAGTTCTTTTGCCCTCTGGAATATCATATTCCATGCCCTTCAATCCCTCAGTGTAGAAGCTACCAGGTCCTGGGCTATTCTGATTGTGTTTTCACGATACTGAAATTGTTTCTTCCTGGCTGCTTGTAGTATTTTCTCCTTGTTCTGGGGATTCTGGAACCTGGCTATAATATTCCTGGGAGTTTTCTTTTTGGGATCTTTTTCAGGAGGTGATTGGTGGATTCTTTCAACCTCTGTTTTGCCCTCTGGATCTAAAACATCAGGGCAGTTTTCCTTGAGTATTTCTTGAAGGGTGATTTCTAGGTTCTTTCTTTGATCATGGCTTTCAGGTAGTCCAATAATTTTTAATTTGTCTCTCCTGGATCTATTTTCTCGGTCAGTAGTTTTTCCCATGAGATATTTCACATTGCCTTCTAATCTTTCGTTTTTGTTTGGATCTGCTTAACAGCATCTTGATTTCTCATAAAGTCATTAGCTTCCATTTGCTCCAGTCTAACTCTGAAGGAATGAATCTCGTCAGTGAACTTTTGAGATTCTTTTTCCATCTGGCAAATTTGACTTTTTAAGGCATTCTTCTCCTCATTGCCCTTTTGGGCCTCCTTTGCCATTTGAGTTAGTCTACTTTTTAAGGTGTTGTTTTCCTCAGTCAGGCTGTTGACCCTCATTTCATACTTTTCCTGCATCCTTCTCATTTCTCTTTCCAATTTTTCCTCCACTTCTCTTATTTGATTTTTAAAGTCCTTCTTAAGGTCCTCTATGGCCTGCAACCCACTCATATTTTCCCCTGGGGCTTTTGGAGCAGGCCTTCTGGAGGTCAAAATCTTACAATGGTGAATGTTGAAAACTATCTTTGTAATTGTAATTGAAAAATATTATTAAGTAAAAATTTAATAAAAATGAGCTGGAGAAAGAAAATAAACAAACAAATAAATAAACATAGGGTTTGACAGACAGTAGATGCTTAGCAAATGATTGTTGATTGATTGTAAGCAATGATAATAATGTTGTATTTGTTTCTGCTGTCCTAAATGTGGGAGGGATGAGGGAGTTCATCAGAATATACTCGTGAAAAATTTGAGCTGATTATTTGAAAAAGTGAGAAAAGCAATTCTATAGCCCACTTTGGCATCTTTCTTTCTTTTTTAAATTTTAATTCTACTTAACCAAATTCAGAGTTAACTTATTAAACTGATCTTAATCTAAGGGTCTTAAAACATTTCCACTCAGGAATTTCTGAAATTCTGGAACAATTTTGCCTCTCAACATATCAACTTTTTAAAATCAAACTTCATGATTTCTTTAATGGGTATTAGACTTCTAAACCCTTTGGAAATTAAAAACAAAAAACAAAACACCTGCAGAACATGTTTCTAATAGTTGCTTTAGGGTCTTTTAAAGCTATCCAGAACCTGTGAGATCACTTGGGATTCTTCTGAAAAGGGTTTGAGGTTTGAGCATTATCAGTGTGTGTGTGTGTGTGTGTGTGTTTGTATAGTTCTTCCAACTTCAAGAAAGACTTTGCCACATACTAGAGGAATTAATATTTAAGAGCCTTTCATTTGCTTGCCATCTTTGTTTGTTTCCTGAGGATTCATTTTGTTGTTTTCCAACAACTATGAATTTTTGGTGTTGATTTGTTTCCCATTCATTTTCTTTTACAATTTAATGTGGCTGACTGATCTTGGTTCGTTGCAGATTTCAATGATCATTGAAAATTTTGGCTTTCATCCTTTAACAACCACTGAAATATTTAAAACATTTATTGAAATTTGATCTTTTAGAGCTAGAATATTACTTATTTACTTGGAATAATGTCTATTATAATTAAATTTTAATTGTTATTTTGAACTTCATAATAGAAACATATTAAAAGTTACCTATTGCCCTTCTGACTGTAAATACATCAGTTTTATTTTTGCAAAACCTTTGTAATTTTATGGAATCAGAATCTATTCTTTGGTCTCAATGGTGATTGCCTTTTGTCCTTTAATTTGCTTAGGTCAACCCTCTTTATGTCTATCATACATCCATTTAGAACTTATCTGAATATATAATGTGAGATTTTATTATATAGTTTCTGTCAAACTGCTTTCTAGATTTTCAACATTTTCTGTTAAGTAATGAAAAACTTCTCAAGTGCCAACAATCTTTGTGTCTTATATTGCTAAGTGCTAGCTTTCTTTGCATCTTTATGTGGTATATCTAATCTGTTCCACTAATGAATCTCAACTTTTTATCTAATATAAATTGTTTTGATAATTAATCCTCTAGAGTATATTTTGAAATCTGGTATTTCTAAACACATTTATTTTTATTGTTTCCCTTGAGGTTGCTATTTTTTCCCCTCCAAATGAATTCCACTACTATTTTTTCTAGCTTTATAAAATAGACCTTTGGTAGTATGATTGGTATGTTGTTCAATAAATAAATAAATTTAGATAGTATTTCCATTTTTATTATATTCACCTGACATATATAAGCCTTCTTTCTACATTAATCTTGGTTTATTTTTATTTCAGTAAAGATATTTTAAAATATTCAATTAGTTTTTGTCTCTACCTTCAATAATAATATCCATGTATTTCATATATTTTATTTTTATTTTAATGGAAGTTAATTTTGTTGCTTTTAACTTTTTTAGTTTTTATTGTATTGCATTCAGTAAATAGTTGTTTGTAATATATCTATTTTTCAAAAATTTTTTAGAATTTTTTGTTTCCCATGAATATTCAGCTTCTGTTTATGCTCCACTGATAAATATATAAATGCAATTTGATCCCAATTTGTTAATCACCAGAAATTTCTCAGCTCTTTTTTTTTTAGGTCATTAGTTTCTTTTTTTTAATTTTTGTTAAATTTGTCTAAGTCTGAAAGGGGTACAGTGAAGTTTCCCATTATTATGGGTTTTTTCCTCTCTTTTCCTCGATAATTTAATTACCTTTTCCTTTAAATGTTAAGATTCTATGCTATTTAGTACTTATATGTATATGTTTATATTTTTGTGTATTGCATTGTAGATGTACATGCCTATGTACTTGTTTGGGTTTATGTATATCTCTATATCATCTCTCTAGTATATACACATACATACATATTCCTTTATTACTTGTGGTGCCTTTAAGAAACTGCTTGACTCTTTTTATTGCCTCTATTTTTGCCATAACATTGTTTGAAATTATGATTGCTATTCATTTCTTTCTTGAGTTCATCTGTAAGAAAAATTCTGCTTCTATCACTCATTTTAATGTTCTGTGGATTCAAATATATTTCTGGTAAATAACATGTTGTTGGATTCAGATTTCCATACTATTCTGCTATCTTTTCCTATTTCAAGAGTGAGTTCATGTCATTTGCATTCATTTTTATGATTCTAAACTATTTCACTCCATCCTGTCCTCTAGTAGTTTTTTCCCCCAATATTCCCCTTCACCTGTCTTTACAATGATGATAAAGATGGTGAGAGAGGAATTTGTCTAACACTTAGTATCTATAAATAATGTGGAATATTTCTCCTCTCTTCTTTTACAGGTCTTTACTTTTTCTTCCTTTACTTTTAGACCCCACTTTCAATACTTCCTCCCTCCACCATTATTTAAATTTGTTCACTTATGGAGAGAAAGGAAACAAACATTTCTAAGTGCCTACAACATGCCAGATACTGTGCTAAGTACTCTGACAATATTATCTCATTTGATCCTCACAACCCAGGGAGGTAGATACTATTGTTATCTCTATTTTACAGGTGAAGAAACTAAAACAGACAGAAGTTAAATGATATGCCCAAGATCACACAGCCATTTTGTGTCTGAGGCTGGATTTGCACTCATGTCTTCATGATGTCTAGTGTCTATCCACTGTGGCACCTTGCTGCCTGGCTACTCCTTTTCCTATTTTGATGCCTATCCCAGCATCCACCACCCACAAACCACTCTCACATCTCCTTTTCCCTCCTACTTAGATGAAGAGTTTAATGTATGACATTTAACATATGCCTACACTATACTGTTGTGTGTTTGTGTGTATATATTTTACCTTCTTTTCTCTGGTTAAGATGAAAGTGAAGTTAATGCAATATTAATCTTTTCCATATCTTCCTACATACTTTCATATTCTTTATCACATATACTCCAAGAATACGAAATAATAATTTCTTAACCATCCTCCTACTTTCCTTCCTAATATAATCCCTCACACTTTCACTTTCTTTCTTCTCCTAAAATCATCAAAACAAGTAAGACAATGGTCTCTGTTATCTTTGACTTTCAGTGTGACTCTTAAAGACATTAGCATCTTGTAAGGGTGCTTGCAATTTCTCTTCCATTAGCAAATATAAAATTTATCATCATATAGTAACTTCTGATTGACCACAGTTATATACCTCTCTGGGATTTTTTGTGTCCTATGTTTGCATTTCAAAAAGTATACTCAATTCTGGTCTTTTCATCAGACATGATTAGCAATCTAGTTCATTAAAGGTTCATTGATTATTCTCCTGTAGGATTACATTTTACCAAATGGGCAAAATTTATATAAGTTTCTATCTTTTACGTTTTGCAATATCATAGTTCATACTCTTATATCCTTTATAGTACAAGCTATCAAGTAGCAATATTCATTCGCAAATAGAATTAAAACATAACAAAGGAAAGAAATGAATTACACAACCATGGTAGGAAATCTAGCCCTCAATTGACAGCAAACTAACTAACGGTAAAGAAAGCATCTCAGTCTTTTATTTTTTATCTGTTTTTATCTGGCCAAGGTCAGATGTTCTGAGACAGCCCAGTGTCAGTAGAAGCACACATGCATGACTATTGCTGTCACAGAATGCATCCTTTTCAAAAGGATGACTTACCCCAAGTAATTCATATACCATTGTGCATAAAGGTATACCCAGAGATATGGTCCCAATTTAAGGAAAACCAATATATAGAAATCTGAATGAATTGTTGAGCAATTATTAACCTTTAAATATTTTATTTTATTTTATTGCTCTTCCCTTAGGTTCCTCCAAAGATTTTACATATTCATACATAATGGGAACAAAATAGATGAGTACAGATTATTCTGTATAGTTAATTATGATTACAGGAAAATAGTCTTAAAGTTCAAAATAAATATTTTCTCATATTCTGGAATACAAAGAATTATATTCCTTTATAGAATATTTCTCATATGAGTGACTTGTGTTGACCAAATCTAGGTGTTTCAACATTGCAAGCTAATTTGTTTGTTTCAGGTAACTACTATTGATATATTTTTCTGCTATTTATACTGATAGCAAGACTGACACCGAAAATCCTTCCCTCAAAGCATAATCCCTCTTGGGACAGGAACATCTCTACTGAAAGAACAAACAAAAACACATAAAATAATAGCAACAAAAGAAGAAAATCCATGGGGCAATTTCTCAAATTGGCATTTATGAATTAAAATGTGAAGTGTCTGGCTTTGTGCTAGTTACAGAGGCAGATAGGAAGAAGGAAAATATATACTCCCTGTCTTCTAGAAGCTCCCCTTCTAGAAGGGGAGATAAGCAATATATCTAAATAAATGCCATGAAAAAGAATATGATAAAATATAGCACATGAGCAGTACAGCATATAATTCTAGGCTGGAGGAATGAAAGACTGGGAATCAAGGAAAGTTTCATGTAGTAGGTGGAATGAGAGCTGATACCTAAAATAAGGGGAGAGTGGAATGATTATATTTTCTAACCTTACTTTATTTTTCCCATTTTGAAATATAATGACTGCATTTTCTTAACAATCAAGCTAAATGTTTCTGTCAAAAAAATAATTGGAAAAAAAGTTGAGATAGAAATGCAAGTTAGAATATGTTATGGTTTGCCCAGAAGGCATTTTAAAGGTTAGCTAAACAGACAGGAATAAACCTAATTTTCAAGAGCCTGAGTTTCAGGGCCTGTCATCATGGATTTGGAACATCACAATTTGAAAACATATATATTTTCCCAATTGCCATCAGAAAGAATAAATGATGGTGATGATAATGATGATGAAGGTGATAATGATGATAAGATCTTACTACTTAAGTCAAAGGACAAAATGTTGAAACTCTAGAGTTTTTGAATCAAAAAGGATATCTTTATCCTAATCTGTTTTAATAAATGGAATGAAACTGAGGCCAGCTGAGGGCAACTGCTTTGCTCAGTGTGACATGACTGGTGGTGATATAATGAGAACTAAAAATCATGTCTTCTGAATCTTGGACCATAGCTATTATATGACATTATATAATCTCATTCATTAATTGATTGTTTGGTAGCAACACTGATTTAACCTGACTGTAAAAAAAAAAGTAGAAATTCTTTGTACTATCAGAAGGTTAACATACATGCATTGCACTCACAAACACATGCAAATGCGCAAAATATATGTATATGTGTATATATGTAAGTAGATAAATCACTTTACTTATCCCATGTGTATGAATATACAGATGTGTACAGAAAAATTAATATTTTCATCAATATCATATGTGTACATGTATAGCATATCCTACTTTGGGTCTTTTATACTTTTACTAATATGTAAATATAGAATAAGTTCATATTATATTATATTATAATATGCTAATATAGAAATAACATATGTAAATTTTATGGATAATTTAAACATGCATAATGTTATATATTTTATATGTACCTATATGTATATTCATCCATGTGTTCAGACATACACACATGCACACATATATACACATGCAGATATTTAGGAGGTTTTCAATCTGTTCTTTCACTGGTGTCATGTAGAAATTCCTTCTACTCGTACCCAGTAGCAGTTTATCATTACCTAATGGTGTTGAAGAGTTGCTCTGAACAATGAGAGATTCTAGTCCTATGGTAATACAACTAATGTATGGTAGAACAGAACTTACAAGTCATCGTATCCCCCAAATTTGTCATCTATCTCCTGTTTCACGCTCAGAGCATATCTACATGCACGAATGCATGCCTGCACATATGTGTACATATATGTACAATTATGCATGTGTATATGTGCATGCATGCTTATATGTAAATGTATGTGCATCAACACGTTTAATATGTTGTCATTTAAAACATCACAGATTATCTAAAAAAGGAACAAAACTGTAATTTGTTGATTTTATTGTTGTAGGAGTTCTCTAAGAGACTTCTGTTACCGATGCAAATCAGCATGTATTTCGTAATTTATGGTTTTAGAGTGCTGGGCGGTTATTTACCCAGGGTTGACACATAGTATGTATCAAACAGGACTGGAACCCACATTTTCTGGTGCCAAAGCAAGTTCTCTTTCCACAATGCCACCAATATACAATTCAAATAGATAGTAGATACATACACACATATACATGGATGTGCATCACATGGCTATATATACACATTTATGTGTAGATACATTTACAGAATTATGGGTCTCCCAAATCTGTCTTCTCATTCTTACTTTTACTACATCAGAAGCCCATCTCTTTTTCCAGTGACACATTTCCTTGATGATATTCCATGATAAACATTGTGCACAAGTTGCTGTTACTGAAGTGCTATAGAAAACTTACACTCATCTTCCTATTTCCCTTGGGATGATTGCAATTTTTAGGTTTTTTTTTTTTTAACTGTGTTGTTTCACGTCACCAGGCATTTCCAGGAGAACATAATTCTTAAAATAATGGATTTTGTGACAATGTGCTGAGTAGTTTGAAAGCCTTCCATGATTTCCTAAATGCAATACTGGTTGATTTCTTCTTCCTCTTCAATAATGGCCCAAATTCCTTTCTACCTGCAGTTCTGTTTTTGGGTACTGAATCAAAAATTTTGTAGAGTGTGGCTCTTATGCTCAAATCAAGCGGTACATGCATCTTTCTAATTACTGATAACATTTTATTTTAGCATTTGTCCTTGGAATAAAAAAAAAACCAACTACCTCATTGAAATCATCAGCAATATGAAATACATCTGATCATTCTCATGGGAAAAAATGAATGAAAAACCCATATTACCTGTACTATACATTTTCATATGTATACACTAATGTGTGTATATAAATGCATATTTATATTAATATATGTATGTACACATGAAAACACATCAACTATATAAGTGTATGTATATATCTTGTTTATTATAGATCATTATTATCATCAGTGAGTAGAGAAAGTTTAAGTTCCCTCTCACTATACAGTGTGTCCCTAAAGTCTGGACACATAGGAAATCTCATTAAGTATGTATATTTTCAAGAAATAAAATGAATGGAATTTTCAACAACATTTTATTTAATCAACATAAATTAGATTTCATGGGAAGACATAAGAGACACATAGGTAATTTCATTAATTCATTAAATTAAATTAATATGATTAATATGGAAAATAGTTCCCAATAGCTAATGAAAGCTTTTAATCCATATGAAATTGTCATGGCTAAATTTTATGCTAATTAAATAAAATGTTGCTAAAAATTTCATTCATTTCCTTTCTTGAAAATATGCGTATTTAATGAGATTTCCTGTGTCCAGACTTTAGGGACACCTTGTTGATTCCTTTCTTTGAACTCTGAGTATGATATTCTCCTCAAAACTATTAAATGCTTCATGTAAACACATGTTCTTATGATTTACCCTAAGCTTGTTCCTAGTACTCAGTAGCTTTTTGAATGAAGACATCCCCACAGGTCTGTCCATTATAGAGTTTTGTATAATTATACACATATGTCGGGGGAGACACCTTGTTGGAAGAGAGCCTTGAGGGCAGTATTTTGTTCTACCAATGAAACACTTAAAAATTAGGAAATGTTAAACAGTAAAGTTTTATATATATATATATATATATATATATATATATTCTATCAACTGTTCTGTGTGGTATGTGATTGAAGAAAAACATCTACATAATCCTCTCTGTTCCCTTTTCCTATTCTCATCAAGGATGAATTGATACAAAATTCTCTCTCATACAATTTTTGCATAGCCCACTATCATATGGATTTAATAAAAAGGAAATACAAGAATATATATTAATATTCATTATATGTTCTTCAGGAACTTTGGTTTATTAGTTCTTGGAAGGTAGAAGGGAAGGTAAAGGTATTACATGTGGTCTTTTCCATTCTTTTGACATGTTCTTTTCTCTATGATATCTGGGATATCTATCTATCTATCTTTCTAATTGGTCTTTTAACTTTGTGGTGTTCCAGCAAGAAATTAGTTTGTTTGATCATTTCTAACTTCATATCCTAATTTTACTTTCTTAATCTCTTCTTCCTTAGAAAACACATAGAGGTATATATTTAATATAATAATGATACCTGACACTTATATGATGATTTAATCTTTGAAAATAACTTTATAGACATCTCATTTGACGCTGACAACCAATGCTAAAAGATTAAAGAACAAAATAGAGTCAAAGAAAGCATACCAGCTTGGGAGTATTATGACACAGCTTCAAATTCTGACTTTACAACATATTGATTTGGAATTTTGATGATTATTTTCCTTATTTTGATTACGATCTTTGTCCTACTTTAGACACAACTAGAAATGAGACTTTAAAACTTACATTCTATAATATGAAGATAGAATGGGGAGGCAGAGACAAGATGGCAGAGTAGAAACAGCACTTCCACACAGCTCTGGCTCTGACCACTTCCAATGTATGTTAAAGGGGTTTCTTAGCAAACTTTGGATCTACAGAACCCAGAAAATGGCACAGAGAAGCTAACTTCCCATTGAAGAGAGAGTGGCAGCCTGGGAGGGAGCAGCCAGTGCAGCACTCTGGGAGCTGAGCCCAAGCCCACATGAGCCAGAGGTTTTAGCCCCAGGATGGCCAGACCAGCAACCAGCTGGAGGGACTCCAGAACACCAGCAGCTGTAGCGTTTCCAGAATTATCAACACATAGATGCCAAGGACAAAGGGAGAGGTCAGTGCAGTATGGACTTTTGGACCAGTACTTTGGAGTGCTTGGCTTTTGCCCACAGGGCAAGAAGCCACTGAGACACTTCAGCAGAGATGCAGCCACACAGAAGCTTCAGTTCCTGACCTGCAGACTGAAGGGGGATCCTGTGATTAGTCTAGGAGAGGGTAATGGATCTTGCTTTAACATTCTTGGATCTGGATTGTGTTATGGGGTGGAGATCCTGGGGTGCGTGACCAGCTTGCCAGAGCATGTGGAGGCTTCAGGGAGGGCACCCAATTAATACCTCTGGCACCTGAGAAAACCCCAGCATTTCAGACTCAAGCTTCCCTATCTGGTGGCAAAGTCATATTGTGGCAACAAGCCCAAAAGTCAAGTAGTTGAGTGGCAACATGACTAGGCAAAGGAAGCAAAATAAACAGAAAAATTCAATATTAGACTCCTATTTTGGGGGCAAAGACGATCGAAGCATGGAACAGGAGGGGGACTAGGAGGTTAGAAATCCTGCTACAAAAGTCCCAAAGGAAAATATGAGTGGGTTACAGGCCATAGAGGACCTTAAGGAGCAGACAAGAGAAGTGGAGGGAAAATTGGGAAGAGAAATGAGAAGGATGCAGGAAAAGTATGGAGTGAGAGTCAACAGCCTGACTGAGGAAAATAACACCCTACAGAAGGGATGATACTGAAGGGGTGAAGTTAAGAGGTGAGAGAGGAAAGGGACAAGAGGAAATGGAGAGACAGGGTAGGGTAACTATCTCATGTAGAAGAGTAAAGGGGAAATAGTTGCAGGGGAGGGGAAGAAAAGGAAGGCAAAAGAGCAAAACCTTATTCTCGTTGAATTTGGCTCAGGGAGAGAAACACATACATACTAAATGGGATATCTCACCCTGCAGGAGAGAAGGGAGAAGGGGCATGAGAAGGGGGATGATTGAAGGGAGGGCATTCTAGGGGGAGGGGATGTTGGAAATACCCACTTTTGAAGAGGGACAGGATCAAAGTAGGCAATGGACCAGGTTTGGGGTGGGATGGGTGGGAGGGAAATATAAGCAGGCTTTTAAAATATATCTACTATGGTAATGTTATGCATAGCTACAAATGTACAACATATACTGAATTGCTTATCTTCCCAGAGGGAGTAGGTGACAAGAGGGAGGAATAGATTTGAAATTTGAAGTCTTAAAATTAAATGTTTCAAATGTAAGAAGAGAGAGAGAGAGAGAGAGAGAGAGAGAGAGAGAGAGAGAGAGAGACAGACACAGACAGAGAGAGAGAGAGAGAGAGAGAGAGAGAGAGAGAGAGAGAGAGATGCTGTTAAACAGGTCCAAACAAATGAAAGAATAGAAGGCAATGTGAAATATCTCATTGGAAAAACTACTAACCTGGAATATCAATCCAGGAGAGATAATTTAAAAATTTTTGGACTACCTGAAAGCCATGATCAAAGAAAGAACCTAGAAGCCATCCTTCAAGAAATTCTCGAGGGGGCGGAGCCAAGATGGCAGAGTAGAAACAGCTCATCCAAGCCACTCTGCCCCCAGATTACCCCCAAACTATGTAAAAGGAGACTCTGAACAACTTCTGGAGCCCCAGCACCCACAGAATGACACAGAGAAGCTAACCTCCCACTGAGGACAGCCCAGCAGCCCTGCTGGAAGGACCAGCGCAGCGGTCTGGGACCTGGCAGTGCGTAGCGCACAGAGTGCAGGGAGCTGAACCGAGCCCAGGTCCGCGTGAGCTGAGGTTTTAGCCCCAGGGTGGCAGGGCCAGAAGCCAGTTGGAGGAACCCCAGAACATCAGCAGCCCTGGCAACTCCAGAATTATCAACATAGACATGCCTAGGACAAAGTAGGAGGCTAGTGTCCTATGGACTTTGGGACCTGTATTTCGGGGAATGTGTAGGCTCCCTCCCCTGGGGGCTAGAAGCCACTGAGGAGACATACCATTTTGTAGTTTTCAGAGGCAGCTCCAGCTCCCGGCCTGCAATTAATTGTAGGGAGATCCAGCAATCAGTCTTGGGGGGTAATCGCTCTTGCTTTAACCTCCCTGGATCTGGATTGTGATCTAGGGAGGAAGTCGTGGGTGGGTTTACAGCTTGCCAGAAACGGAAGTTGCCCCCCACACGTTCGGGACGAAAATTCCTCTAGCTGGCCTTAAAGCAATAGTGTGGCAACAAGCCCAAAAGTCAAGTAATTAAGTGGCAACATGCCAAGGCAAAGGAAACAGAAAAATGCAACCCTAGACTCCTATTTTGGGGGCATAGAGCAGGAAAAGGACTGTGAGGTCAGAAGTCCTGTTCCAAAAGCCCCAGGGAAAACATGAGCGGGTTGCAGGCCATAGAGGACCTTAAGGAGGACTTTAAAAATCAAATAAGAGAAGTGGAGGAAAAATTAGAAAGAGAAATGAGAAGGATGCAGGAAAAGTATGAAATGAGGGTCAACAGCCTGACTGAGGAAAGCAACACCTTAAAAAATAGACTGACTCAAATGGCAAAGGAGGCCCAAAAGGGCAATGAGGAGAAGAATGCCTTAAAAAAGTCGAAATTGTTTCTTCCTGGCTGCTTGTAGTATTTTCTCCTTGATCTGGGGATTCTGGAACCTGGCTATAATATTCCTGGGAGTTTTCTTTTTGGGATCTTTTTCAGGAGGTGATCTCTGGATTCTTTCAACCTCTATTTTGCCCTCTAGATCTAAAACATCAGGGCAATTTTCCTTGAGAATTTCTTGAAGGGTGATTTCTAGGTTCTTTCTTTGGTCATGGCTTTCAGGTAGTACAATAATTTTTAAATTATCTCTCCTGGATCTATTTTCCAGGTCAGTGGTTTTTCCCATGAGATATTTCACATTGCCTTCTAATCTTTCATTTGTTTGGATCTGCTTAACAGCATCTTGATTTCTCATAAAGTCATTAGCTTCCATTTGCTCCAGTCTAACTCTGAAGGAATGAATCTCCTCAGTGAACATTTGAGATTCTTTTTCCATCTGGAGTCTGCTGTGCTGGTCCTTCCTGCAGGGCTGCTGGGCTGTCCTCAACGGGAGGTTAGCTTCTCTGTGTCATTCTGTGGGTGCTGGGGCTCCAGAAGTTGTTCAGAGTCTCCTTTTACATTAGTTTGGGGGTAATCTGGGGGCAGAGTGGCTTGGATGAGCTGTTTCTACTATGCCGTCTTGGCTCCGCCCCCGACACATATTCTTAATACTTTTGTGTTCTGCCCTAGGTATCAAACTGAGATCCTGGCAGTGAATAGCTCCCATTTTCAAATCATGACTCGAACATTTGACTATTCATTGACATGAAAATATATTCTCCTTCTCAAAACTTTGAAGACATGGGAGACTTAAGATTATAATGTGAGCAGGAAGCAGGAGTGCATTTGAAAGTTATAAAAGCAGATTACCTAGTGGCAGGAACCTATGCATTTTATTCTGCACATGGAGGTACCACAATGTTGAAAACTTCAGGTTTTACTCATGTTAACCCACAGAGTCAGCAACAGAACCCAAATCTTCACACTCCTAGATCAGTGATTTATCCCCTAATCTCTTGACTTCCAGAATAGATTCTCGTCACTGCACCAATTGAATCATGTCCCTTTATAGAATTTAAAGAAGTGACTAGGTGAAATCATTAATGAGAGCACACTCTGGTTAGAAAAAAAATTTGAGCAGTGATGCTAGCAGTGATGAGAAGAAAAGAGCTCATCATGTTTCCCCTCTTACATGTGAGACCTGTCCATGCCAGAGATTGCTGTCCTCTGGGGTACACCTGACTTCCATTCTTTAATGAAACAGAATTTTGAAGCCAGTTCCTGATTTTTGCAAAAGTGTGATATGACCTAACCTTGTTTTCTATAGACATTCATAAAAGTCAATTATTGTGTAAGTAAAATAGGGCACCTATTTTGTCTTTCCCAATATATAGCTTCAAGGGTGATCACAGCCATCTTCTTTTTTAAGTTCCAGAATGTAGAAAGAAAGACATTTAATCCTTGGAGGAAACAATTTATTTAGCAAGTGCTCATTTAGTACCTACAGTCTATAAGGATTTGTATGAGGCATGGTGAAGGCAAAATGAAAGAAAGGAATTTCTTTCAAGGAGTTTACAGTTTAATAGGCTAAATCTTTCAGAATAAAGCACTTAACCCACCAAATTTCATGTCAGAACAAGTAAAATAAAGCCAAGGCAACAAACATTTGAGCACTTACCATGTACCAAGCACTGTGTTAAGCAATGGGAATATGAATACAAGGAGAAAAAGAGCCCCTACCTTCATGGAGCTTATATTATAATGAGGGAAGTTGAGTCTTTTTCCAGTCCTCTCTGACTCTTAGTGGCCCTAGCTGAGATTTTCTTGACAAAAATATTGAAGTGGTCTGCCATTTGCTTTTCCAGCTCATTTTACAGATGAGGAAACTGTGGCAAACCAGGTAAAGTGACTCATTCAGTGTCACAGAGCTAATGTCCAAGGTGAAATTTGAACTCTGGTCCTCCTGACTCCAGCATTGGCACTCTGTCAACTGTGCCACCTCATACCTAAAGATATATTTGTCAGAGTGGTGATAAGGTGGGAATAAAGGTATTATAAAAATCTGGTCTGTAGAATAAAGAATTTTTTATGGTATAATTATACATCATTACATTCATAAATAGTTTATTTGTCAAGTGTTTTTTATGTCACACATATTCTAAATTTCATTCAGTCATTCCCCAATTCTTGGGAATCCCTTTAGTTACCAGGTCTTTGCCATTACAAAAATTCTGTAAATTATAGCTAGCTAGATAACTCTATGTGCATGTACATATGTAAATGTATATGTGTATGTGTACATACACACATATATCTCTATGCATACATATATGTATGTATGCACACACACACACACACACACACACACACACACACACACATATATATATAAAGAGAGAGAGAGAGAGAGAGAGAGAGAGAGAGAGAGAGAGATCCTTTACTTCTTTCTTTAGATGATAGACCTAGAAGAGGTATCACTGGGTCAAAGATATGCAAAAAATTAATGACATTTTAGAACTAATTTTAAGATGTTCTTCAGAATGACCAAACCTACTAAGAGCTTCACTAATAGCATATTTATATGTTTATTTTTAGCCATTATTTATTTTCTCTCCCTTTTACCTTTCTATATGCAATTGAAAAAATTAAAAATAGAAGATCCTTGTAAACAAATATGCATACCCAAGCAAAACAAATACCATATTGGCTATGTCTAAAATATATATTTCCCAATATGCATATTTAGTCAATGTTAGGAACCTCAGTGTTAGGAAGTGTCCATGAAAAAAAATTATCAATGCGCCTATATTCCTACAGCTCTTTCCTCCAATATTTGTTCTTTATCTTTTTTTATTTGTTTATTTTTAGTGTACAAGATTCAATTCCATAGTTCCTTGAGTTTCAAATTTCCCTTCCCTCCCTCCTCCCACCCCACACAATGGCATATAGTCCAGTATAGGATCTGCAAATACTTTCACATTAGACATTAGTCAAATTACAAAGGCAAATTGTACTAGATGGGATGAAAAATGGTAAAGAAGAAATAAAACCAAACAATGAAAAGAAAAAGATCAATTAGTTTGCTTCCATCACGATTCAAGCTCAGTTCTTTCTAGTTATTTCTCTGGATGTAGGCATCTCTCTCCTTCATGAATCTTTTGGGATTGACTTATATCACTGCATTGCTGAGAAGAATCCATCCTGAACTGCATTACATTCACAGAATTTTTCATTCATGAGTATATAATTTGCCATCATTAGGAGATTTTAAAAAAAGTTTGATTTCCATGACAAGCAATTCTGAAATCATTCTTTATCATTTTTAATAAATGATAGGAATGAGTTAGAACTTTCAAGTTGCTTAAATTTGCATTTATTTAACTATTAGTGATCAGTAACATTTTTTCCTTCACTAATACAGTTTTAATAGCTTGGATTTCTTTCTTTGAAAACTACCTGTTTTTATCATTGTATCATTTATCTGTTGGAGGAATGGCTCTTGTTCTTGCAAATTTTAATCAGTTCCAATTCCCTGATTTTACAAATGAAGGCATTGAAGTCCAAGAGGGGTGACTTGACCATTCTCATGGTTCTTTAATACCAAAGCTATGATTTGAATCCATTTCTGTATTCTTAAGCCACTGCTTTTTCATTAGAAATGCATTCTGGTGTACACATTTTGAGGGTAATGTAGGCCTTACAAACTGCAATTGATGGTTATAAAAAATTCCAGTGACTTACATTTAGGAAACATCACAAGAGCAGTTGAGGAGAGTAATCATGGTTTTGCTGAACATGTCATATTACAGGCCTTCACTGCACCACCATGATCCAAATGCTCAGCACTCATCTGAATAACCCAGCTGACATAATGAGATATAATTATGCTTTCCCATTGTTCATATTAAATGGTAATTGTTTTTTGAATTGCTGTGTAATTTAACAAAATCTTGAAATATAATTGCTCCCTTTAACCATGTATAGGATATAAAATATGATCATTTTCTAATCATGTGTGTCTTTATTGGGCTGCTTTTTGGAAATATCCTGTGAACAACGTCAGAATAAAAATCCACTGTTGGTGGCTAGCCTTTTGGCTAAGAGACAGCTGACATATTGTTGGAAATTTGCAGTTCCTCAACTTCAAGGCAACAATATGAATGTCTTTGTTGATGAAGTCAGCATGGGATAGTGTAAAGGAATTCATGTGTACAGAAAACATTTCTCAAAGCTTGCTTTGGTTTGCTTGGCCCAGACAGGTACATTATTGACTTGTCAGATTCCATTCTGATTTGCTGGTTCTAGCAATATGGATTTCAGAATTGCTTGTCATGGAAATCAAACTTTTTTTTTTTAATCTCCTAATGGCAGCAAATTATATACTCATGAATGAAAAATTCTGTGAATGTAATGCAGTTCAGGATGGATGTATCTAGAATGCTCATTCTGCCAGGTTTAAGAAGGAAGAACTAGAAGTCAAGGAGGGAAGCTATAAGGAGCTTATTTAGTCTATTAAATATTTTGTCTATTAAATTAAATTAAATAAATATTTAGTCTATTAAAAGGAAGTAGTAACTAGAAATTGGAATCATACATCATCCCCAACACTTGAGGTGCTCCAGAAGATTTAGCATGGTAAGATTTTGTTCAGGAAGATATGCCAACCTCCACATAGAGTGATTTTTTAAATCAAATTGTGCATGCTCTTCGCAGTGAAAGACCTGAAAAATCTGGTTACATGTCAACATCTGTTCTCATTCTTTCCCACCAGATTCACCTGTTCAGTCAAACTGATTTCATTATCACCAGTATATATCATGCTCCTTCATATTTTCTTTTCTTAGTTTATGCTATTTCACTTCCATATATATCTTCTCTTCCTAGGGCAATTCCCTCCTAATTTTAAAAAAGATTCCAACTCTCTTTCCAACTTCTCTGATTATTCAAATCCATTTTGATCTCCCTTTTCTATGAACTCCTACAGTTCTAAACAACAGAACTAGATAATTTATGACTTTCTGTCAGATATTTTAACTGTTTTTCAAATTTCAAAGTTTTTTATTTCAATTCAACACATATGAAATTCCTGCCACATTAAAAGGAAACAACGAGTAACTCACATCCCCCGGAAGTCATTTTGCTAGGAGTCCTTTTCTTTGTAGGCCATCACAAAATTTCTCTTAGGCATGTAGCTTCCTCTTTCTCTTGTAGTTTTCTACTGGACTCCTTGTAGAGTCCTGAATATGCCTTTCCTCAGTGTGTCTAGTTTGTTCTCAGTACCTGATACACATACTGCTGCCAGTCACTACTTTTTCTGGTCACTACTTGGGTTCTGAACTCCTTTCTATTGGAGTTTCTTCAGCCAATACCAATAACTCCTGTGCTTTGATACTTAATTTCATTCAAAATTATTAATTAGGTTTTTCAGACTTGATTCAGTGCCTTTGATTGATTGGTTCAGTGGGTGGTATTCTCACCAGATCATGGAACTAGAATAGTTCCATGTAGTTTGTCATTTATATAAGGTAGGATATTTCAATGACCTCCACTCTTTGTTGTTGTTCTTGTTCAGTCATTCAGCAGCGATGCTTTGTGATCCTTTGAACCAAACTTTCCATTGCATTTTCTTGGCAAATATACTAGAGTGATTTGCTATTTCCTTCTCCAGTGGATTATTGCAAACACAGGTTGAATGACTTGCCTATGGTCACATAGCTAGTAAGTGTCTCAGGTTTGATTTGAACTCAGATCTTTATTTTAGTTCCAGCACTCTATCCACTGTGCTACCTAGTTGCACATTACAATATGTTATTATATACCTCCATCCTTACATATATATATTTTTCCATTTAACAGTGGAAACTGAGGCTGAGAAAGTTTTGCTGATTTGCCCATTGTAATATAGCTAGTAATTTTTAGTGGTAGGATTTGAACCAAGGACTTTATAACCCTAATACTAGGACTCTATTCTGTTATCTTATTTTGCCTCTAAAATAACCATTGTCTTATTGACAACCACAATAATCACATTCAATGTCAAAGATTGCAATTATTCTTATTTGGGTGTCTCCTGTAGTACTGAGCCAGTGGTTCACATGGATTAAATGCTTGCCCTAAAATGACTCTTCTGAAGTTAACCTTCCCTGCTTCCTAACACCTCAGTTTGAAAGGTATAGTTTTAAGATCCTCACATCATCAGGTTACTATCTTTTGCTCTTGGGCTATACCCACCTTGGAAAAACAAAATAGAATTTATCCTCTCACCTCTTAATTCCTGGCAATTGCTCATTTCTATAGTTAAGTTTTGAACCTGGCATTAACTGCTAGGCATTATAAGTCCAGAATCAGGTGTCAAGGGCTCATTAATGTTAAATTTTCTCTAGACTAACTAATAAAGGAAGGAGAAAATCCCCACTGGTGCCCAATCTAAACCAAACAGTTTTATAAAATGAAATTTCAAAAGAAAATACCCTACCATTATGTCTTAGAAAATGGAATTTGAAATAGCAGAGTCATAATTCATATCTATTTTCACAAAGAAAAGAAGTTTAACAGCAACAAAAAATCCTTAAGAATGTATCTTAAATTAAGTTGTATGTCCCTATCATCTAATATATATTTTTGTTTGTTTTTCTAAAGCTGGGAGGGACCTATCACAACTTTCTCCATTCAATGGATTAAAAATTGGAAGTTGAGTAAAGATAAATGACTTATTCCTTGGGCACATAGTATGTTAAGTACAGAGTTTGGCTAAAGACCCAAGTATCCAGACCCCCTATCTTGGGCTGACTCCCTCCCTGCTAAATACACACACACACACACACACACACACACACACACACACACTACTGTAGACTGGATTTATGAATTGTGTTAGCTTGTGGTCAGGTTTTCCAATTCTGTTTTGCCATAATTAAAGAATAAATAGATTTAAATGAAAACGTGTCTGGTCTAGGTGAGATACAAATATTTTTTCTCCTTAAAAAAAAGATGAAGGCTTTGAAATAGTTAAGTTAGGGCAGATAGCTATTTAACTCTAATTCAGAAAAGGCTCTGTCTGAAATTAAAGCTAATCCTTTTTTAGGTCTTAGAGCCAATCAGATCAACATCAGGAAGTCATAGGTACCATATAAGCCAGTAAAAGTAAGTGATGAGGTATGGGCTCTGGGAGCCCCCTGGAGCTCTACTTGAGTCCTTGGGGTACAGACTCTGAGAACCTCCCTTGGAATTTTGATTAAATTGTCTCATTTGATGAGGCATTTGCATGAAGCAATAAGCCTTACAGTTTGGCTAGGGCCAGACCTCTAGCCTAGTTACTAACTGCTAACAGCTAGCCTAGTCCTCCCTTGTTCATCTACTTCCCACCTTTGAGCCTATCAAAATAGCAATACACCCTTGAACTGGCCTAGCTCACCATTGTCTGTAGCCTCTAGCTACCTCCCACTCTTAATCACTCATTGACCTCATTAACTCCTCCTGAAAACCCTCCCCAAACTCCTCCTCTAGACCACCCCTGGATTCCTCCCACAACTTTCTGTATATAAGACCTCATCTCACACCATATGGTGTAAAAGTGCCATAGAATGCCATAGAATAGTGAAAGCACCATAGAATGACCAAGCACAGACTTACTTTGTGTCTAATGCAAGCAAATTTTTAATAAATTTTACTTTTCTTTGGCTGAGAAGACTTGAGTTGAATTCATTTGGCAGCACCCAGCACGTTGGTATTTTGGGGTCTCCAGAGCAACCCTCTTAGTGGGTAACCTCTTCAGTAAGCAGGACAGAAAATTAAGGAAGCTTATCATTATCCATATCTAGACATAAAATGTATTTCACACATAGAGATCTCTTATGGTTTTAACAACAAAAGCATGAAAAGATCATCTGCCATGAGAAAATAGGCTGTTGTGCAGAAATGAATCTCCACTTGCTGGCACAAACATACTAATCCTGAAGCATAGTATCCAAAAATGGAAACCTCACAGTCAAATTACAAATGGGAATTATATTTAGTAATTCTCATGAAATTTCAAAAGTGTCCTTTATGTGCGCAGAGTAATCACTATTACACATGGGGAAAAAAATAAAGAAAAGATAAATAAGCAAAGATCTGTTTTGTCTCTCCCCAAACAATTCTGCACAATTAAAATATTTTAGATCTTGAGCTAAAAGGGACTTCAGAAGACATCTAGTCCAGTATTATCATACAGATGAAGAAACTGATTCCCAGAGAGGCACATTCTAAACATAATGAACAATACCTGATGGTCAGGAACTGTCAGCAAAGGAAAAGATGGCAATGCTTAGGGGTCTGGAAGGTACAGTGAATGAGTAAATTCAAGAAGTTTATATCATTCAGCACTTCATTATTGAAGAACAGGATCAACTGGTCCTGGAAGGGACTTCGATGGAGAAGTCCAGATGCAATCCTTAAGAGACAAATCAGTATGATGACATTTCTCGCTTTACTGACTTCCCTCTGATAATCTACCTGGCCTTATTCTTTAGGCCTTAGCAAATTCTTTTCTCCTCCCATCCTAATGATATGAAACCTCTGGCTATTGTTATAAATTCTTTTCCCCATTCTCCACTGACCTGCTCCCTTAATCTGATCAAACTCAACGTCCCTCTAGCCATGAACACCTTTCAAGGCTATGTCATAAGAACTCTCACCCTTTCTCTATATTTATCCTTACTAGGAAATCTTATCAGCTCCCATGAGATTAATTAGTATTTCTGTATGGATGATTCCCAGATTTGTATATCCAGTCCTAATCTTCCTCCTGGGACATAGTCAAGCATCAACACTTTTCTTTCTAATATTTCCAACTGAGTGTATAGGCATCAAAAAATCAACATGTCCAAAATACAGCACTTTCTCTTTCCCCATTGCCTTTCTTTGGAACTTTGCTATGTCTTGAAAGGAATTCTGAGAGACAAAATTCCTAGCATGATCAACTGATTAGCAAGCCTAGAGATTGCTAGTATTGAGGTCATTGGAGCTCTGAGACCATTTGACAATTAGTGAGGGTCAACAGGGTCTTTTACAGTGATTAAGGAGATGACAGAGCAAAATCTTGAGTGGCATAGGTGTCTTCTTCTGATTGACTAGAAAATAAAAACCTTTCATATCAACTTGACATTACAACATTTTAATGTCCCATTCTGAAAACCCCCTATGCACAAATAAGACATGTAATTTGGGAAATTTGAGAGTTGCCACAATAGCTTATATTGAATCAGCTTGGCTTTTAGATTTAGGAAATCTCTCCAGAATGTGGGTGAAGGGTAAGGTTACAAGGGTGGAGGTACAAGTCTAAAGACAAGGGTGGAGGTTCAAGGTGCAGCTCTTCATAACCTGGTACCATCCTATCTTCCCAGTCTTTTTTAGATTTCACTCTCCTCTTAGGTACTCTATAATCCTTCTACTCTGACCTAGTTGTCTTTCCTTGAACACAGCATTCCATCTCCCATCTCTGCCTTTTGACTGACTGTCCTTCATGAAAGGAATGTTCTCCCTCTTGCCTCTACCTCAGTTTCTCAGCCTTCCTTTAAGACTCAGGTCAAATCCCATCTTCTATATGAGGCCTTTCAAAAGTTCTCGACAGTTGCCAGTTACTTCCTTCTTAGACTAAACTTCTATATACTTTGTAGGTATTGGGTATTAACCTAATTATTTACATGTTGCCTTCCCTATTAGAATGTAAGGTTGATAGTAGGATCTATCTTTATAATCCTACTAATTGGTCCAGCCCTTGACCCATTGTAAATCCTTAATACATATTTATTATATGACTAACTGAGAGATTGGGGTTTATTCTTTTTTTTTTTTTTAAGCAATTGGGGTTAAGTAACTTGCTCAAGGTTACACGGCTAGTCATTTGATTTATGCGTGGGTGCTCGTTTTCTGAGGCCGGGTCTGATCTCGGGTCATCCCAACTCCGAGGCCGGCGCTCTTACTCACTGCGCCACCTAGCCGCCCCTTTAGGGCAATCGGGGTTAAGTAACTTGCCCAAGGTTACACGGCTAGGTTTTTGTTTGTGCGGATTAGGTGTCGGAGGCCGGCTCCGAACTCAGGTCCTTCTGATTCCAGGGCCGGCGCTCTATTCACTGCGCCACCTAGCCGCCCCTTGGGTTTATTCTTTAAAAGAACTTTAGAGATCATCTCAACTAACTTCCTCATCTACAAGGCAATAAATGAAAGACTAGTGACTGATTTTTTTAAATCCTGTCAGTTGGCTATATAGTAAGGAATCTAAGCCACATAAAACTAGGATTCGATACTTGGAAAATGTTAAGCTCAAGTAGGGAGTAGAGGAGGAGGTGGTACCTAAAAGAAGCTAAGTTAAATGGGAGAGAGCAATGGATAGGGAAATTGGTATATTCATAAGTAGGACCTGTTATAGAAAGTCTTGTGTTCTAAAGTTTGTTATATTGTGTACCTTCTTCAAAGCTCCAAGGATCTATGATTTAGTTTATATGCATTCCTCTTGTTCTCTCACACAGATCATAATTAATCTTCAACTTAATAAACAGTCTTCAAGAGTTTCTGTGAATCAAGGCTCTATTAATCTACCTACATCTGTCCCAGAGATTCTGAGCTGAGTCTTCCTCATACTCATATAAGAAACATGTGGTTTGTTGGCATAACTTTACTCAAAGCCTCTCCAACTTGATAGAGTTTAACAGAGTTTGTCCCCTCCTGGTAAATTTTTTTCTAATGGAGTGGTAGTATTGTGGTATTCATAAATCTTCTAGAGAAGGAAAGTGAAGTTGACTTTCTCAATCTCCTCTGCTTTAGGAGGTCCTTAGGCTTTCCTTGTAAGTGAAAAGTAAAATCTCATACTTTTACAGGGAATAAATTCGCAAAGTTAAAACTTTACCTTTTCTCCTTCATATTTGGTGATTTTATGATGCCTTGTTTCTGCCAGCCTTGACTCATTCTTCCTTTTCTCCTTAAAGCAAGGTATTTCCACATGGCATCAAAACATAAATACAGCCACATTTACAGTAGAGCACTAATTTATAGACATAGTTACTGGGGATATTCAAAAGAATTGGTCAGAGCAGATGGAGGCAGATTGCTTGAGGAAGTGAACAGGTGGAATGGGCGATGTTCCTTTTTTCCATGAATTTAAATTTAAAACAAAATTAAACTAATAGCCAGAGACAGCAGCCAGAATAATAGAAAATCATATCACAGGTGTGTGTGTGTGTGAGTGTGTAGATAGATAGATAGATAGATGGACAGATAGATAGATATTTAAAAGAATCTTTAAAAATTATAACAATACAAATAGCACTAGACAGGTTTGTGAAGCTATTTTTTTAATATTAAAAACCTCGGGAGAACATGAATATTATATGAGTCCATTGGAAGAGTAGAACTCAAGCACTCAAGCCAGATATTATGTAGAAAATGAATTGATAATAATGAGACTGATAGAACATTGGAACAAGAAGAAACCTTCAATAGGTCCTCTCTTCTAGGGCCCTCCCTGTATAAATTCATGACACTTTCAGAAAATAGATCTTTTCTCTTTCATCTGCTGGGTAAGGGACCAAAGCTATCAGATGTTATTGATGCTACTGAATCAAGCTAATAAATGGAAATACAATTACAAAATGATTTATCAAGTTAACATAAATACAAAGTAGATAGCCTAGAATTCCAGGGTAGGTCTTCTGACTCCCAGATTAGTGTTTTTTCATTACACCATACATTTAGTAATACTTTGTGAGAGCTGGAAGGAACCTTAAGGGCTGTCTAATTCAAGTTCTTCTTTTCCTAGATGAGGAAACAGAGAACCAAAGCAGTGAATCAACTTGTCCAAGGCTCCACAGCTAGTCGCAGAGTTGCAATGAAAATCCAGTATTATGACTCTTTTCCACAACATATCCCTGACTGCTTACCCCATATTCCTGTGGGGTTTAAGAAGAAATGGCATTGAAACCCAGACTTTTAAATGCAAGGTGACCTTTGGGATCATCTAATCTAATTCCCTTCATTTTACAGATGAGGTAATAGAGTTCTAGAATTGTTAAGTTATTTGTCCAAGAAAACATAATAGTTTGGCAAAGTAGTTGGTTAAGACATATACAGCAGATTTCAGTTCAGTTCAATTCAATTAACTCAACAAAGTACTTTTGTACTTTTACTAAGTATATTTACTAAGTACTTAATATGTTATTTGGTAGGCTCTTGGGGAAATACAAATGTAAAAAGACATGATCCCTGACCTCAAGGAGCTTATAATCTTGTGGGGAATATGGGATATATCAATAAATAGAGTCATATACATTAGAATATTTAAAATGCATATAAGGGGTCAAAACAGTGCTTTGAGACATATCGGGAAAGATTCATTTCTTCTGACTTGGGGGAATGCTTATATCTCTCAATAGAACAGCAGCTCTTGGAATGTGTTTCTTTGATCTCTAAGGAGACAGAGAAGGAGTAACTGAGCTCTGGCTCTGGAAAAACCTCCATAGATAAGTTTCTATTCTACTTGACTGTTGAGGAAGCCAAAGCAAACAGAGATTAAGTGATTGCTGTTGATAGTGGTGGTGGTGGTGCTGTTGGTGTGGGTGTTGCTATTGCTAGTGCTGCTGCTGCTATTGCTGCTGCTAGTGGTGGTGATGGTGCTGCTGCTGCTGCTGCTGCTACTACTACTACTACTACTGGTGATGGTGGTGGTGGTGGTGCTGCTGCTATTGCTGGTGATGCTCCTGTTGGTGGTTGTGGTACTGCTGCTGCTGGATAAACTATCACTGATGGTTTTCCTCCTTTACCCAGGGGTCAGAAAAGGAAAGATTCAATTGCTGGTAGTATCATTTCTCTCAGGTAGGTGCCAGAATAGGATCCTTGAGTTATACCTGCTTCTCCACCAGATATCACCATAGTGGTAGTTGAATTTAAGAGACATTGTCTTGTAAACACAATCATTTTCTATATAGTGACATTATTACCACTTTTGTTCACCTATGCTCTCAGGCATCTAATTTCTTACCAAAATATAGGGCTAGCAAAGTGAAGGCAAGGCATCCCTTTTTTGGGTGATCTATTTAATAAACTTAGACTGAGAGGCTAATCCCTCTTTCCCATTAAAGTAAAGAACCCTTCTCAATTCTGGACCCACAGAAACAGAAGCATGTTTAATCTTGGGAGATTCTAGCCTTTAAAAAGAAAGTTTAAATTCCTTATCAAAAACTTTAAATCAAAATGTTTTATGACTCCATGCAAGAAGAAGAAATGCTTAAAACATAGTTTTGGCTAATATCTAGAAGTCTCTCACCCCCCTGCAAAAAAACCCCCACAGTATTAGAAAGGTACTCAATGTAAAATGTAAATCTGGTATAGGACAGTTGTTCATCTCTTCTATCCTAAAGAAATTCTTAACCCAAGAGATTCATTAACAAAGCAAACAAAACAATTTAAAGAATCAGAAATAATAATGTACAACCACTGTTGTATAGTAAAATTTAAAAAAACCTCCTAGGAAGTTTATTTTTTAAAATGTGAGGCATTTTGTCAAATTGCTCAGTCATCATTTCACCTAGGCTATGCACTGTCCAAACAGCTTCCTCCAGGTCCATGTCTTCTGGCAGGTCAGGCTAGGACTTGATCTAAACCATAACTTCAGGAAGCAGTGAGATGGTGTCCAGTATAACTGGCATTAACTAAGGACCTAGAGCTCCTAAACCCTGGAATTCACAAGGTTCCAAACACATGCATTTCAGAATTGGTGTGTAGTCACCTATGCTCACAAAAAGTACACAAAATTGAACAGAGAGCTAGTCTTTAATATGCAGTCTCAGGTTTACCTAAGGCAATGCATATACTTTGATTTTAACAGGCATATGTTCAAAGTCGAAGCCACGGAAAGGGAAAGCATATTGCCCTTTAGGGAGAGACTTTAGGATTTCATAGATGTCAGATGTGTGTGTGTGTATGTGTGTGTGTGTGTGTGTGTGTGTGTGTGTGTGACAGAGACAGAGAGAGAGAAGGAAAGAAAGGAGAAAAAGGAAGGAAGGAAGGAAGGAAGGAAGGAAGGAAGGAAGGAAGGAAGGAAGGACGGAAGGAAGAAGGAAGGAAGGAAAGAAGAGTCATTAATTTCCATTGAGTGGGCCACAATTTCTGATTGTGACCAATCTGATTAAACTTCCATACAATCTTCTACCTTCAGTCATCATGGGATGGCATAGTAAAGACTTACTTCATGGTTTGCTATCTCATCCCCATTCTCCAAAGTCTTTTGTTTCAGTGTTCAATGGATTGTGTTCCAACCTTTGCTACATAAAGAATAGGAAACTGAGTCTCAAGTTCACATAGGTAATGAGTATCAATACCTAAATTCAGATACTAGTTTCTGATTCCTAATTCTGTGCTTTTCCTACTGCATGTGATTGGTGAACATTTACTAGGTGTAATAGTCACTCAGAATTCTAAACCTGATTCTCTATTAATCTTATTATGTATAACCAACTAGAAATATCCTGTTTGGTCAGTTCATTTAAGTTTTGTGTGTCTCATAAAGTCCATGTTTCTGACTGTGGCTCAAAAGCCAGTTGTAGTCTGAGTATGTGCCTCCAGGAATGGCAGAATTCCTTTGACTGAGGCCTCTGTTCACTTGTACACAAGAAAGAGAGTCCTGCGACATGTTTCACCTTGGGGCACAAAGTAGTGATGAAAGTAAATGTAGACTGTGCTGATGTCTGACATTATGCTTTTGAGACATCCCATGTTACTACTATTGAGACCTGTACCTTGGGTAGTGAGCAGTTCTAATACTAAGAGTATGCAGACTGCTATCAAAGTAAAAATTGTGTTTTTATTCTTATTGTCCTCCTTAAAGGGAAAAAAGTGGAAGGGGGTGCCAAATACCACCATAACCTCCTGCCTTTGACAAAAATCTTGGTCGTAGTGGCCAACCCCCGCCCCAAAAGCAGGTAATTCAATTCAGAAAATGTCTCTGATAAATACTGGGTTACAAAGCCAATAACAAAACCTTACAGAACTTTGATTCTCCTGGGGGGCGGGGGAGGATATAAGTACGTCAATACATAGTAGATATAATTGTCAATACGTAGTGATGTAATTGGGCAGAGTAGGCATCTGAGCTGAGTGCATTACAAGAGGGAGTGCATTTCATAGAGGAGTGCATTACAAGCATGGGGAACAGCATATGCCAATGAATGGAAGGGGAAGTGGAAACCTGAGTTTTGGTGACATTTAATGGTGCAGTTTGCCTTATGTGCAAAATGAATGAAGAAGTAGTAAGATAAAGGCTAGATAGTAAAATGGGGTCAACTTAAGTACTTTCTTTAAGAAAAAAATAGGATGTTTTCCCAGGATTGTACAGTGAAAAAGTGGACAAACCTGGTCAGAACAGTTATTTATATTATGGGTATGGCGAGGGCTGGTTCTATAGAATGCCAAAACAACAAGTAGCATTTACATATCACTTTAAAGTTTTTAAAGTGATCCACATGTATTTTATTATTTGGTCCTCTCAATGAACATGTTAGATTGATGGTGAGGTAGGGGCAGAATAAGAATCAATGACAATGAGTTGGTTAGATTGGTCTGCTATTCACATAGCAGAAAAAAAAAAGAATATAATTGTAGAGTAGATAGGTTTTGATTTGGGAGAGGATCCATAAAGGACTATACCATAATAAGATGCTACCACAATTTAGTATCACTATAGGGGTCACCAAGAGACTATTTCCTTCATTTCTTTTATCAAATTTGTCCTCAAGTCTTCCTTTACCATAAATATAGCTTCGTGTGGTGAAAAGAGATTTGGGCTTGAAATCAGAAGAGATCACTTGCAGCCTGTTCTATTCTTTATTAGCAATGTGACCTTTCTGGGTTTCAGTTTCTGCATCTGTAAAACAGGGAGAATAATGACACTTGTGTTATTTTCCTTGTGATGTTGTGTTGATCAAATGAGATACTGAATTTGAAGCTCCATCTGGTTTCTCTGACTTCATTTTTCCTACCTAATTGATTTTCCACATTGATGGCCAAATAATAATCTTTAAAAATTGCCTTGATTTTATCAATCCCTTGCCTAAGAACTTATAATGTCTTCTGTTACTTAACTTGTGATTTCTCCATGATGTGACCCCATCTTAACTACTCAATCTCATTGAGCACTACTTTTCAATGGGCACCCTAGACTTGTACCCTAGATCTTCACTATCACCAAAATCCTGTTCTTTCTCAATTCCTGGATTTTCTTTCATGTGGTTTCCATTGTTGGAATGCCTTTTGCATTTCCTTCTGTTCATTGTAATCATGTTTATCCTATACAACTAATTCCAAGACAAATTTAAAAATGCATGTGTTTGTCCATATCAACCCTGGAGTTCAAGGATTTGTGTATGGTTGGATAAACCACCTGGGAAAAGATAAGAAACAGGGAAATGGAATTGACAAAGAAATACAAGTGAAGTGAAATGTACCAAGTGGGGTATAGGAGGGAAAGGGCGACAACATTCATAGCATTAAAAAGTTACAGGACGATGAATAAAACTAGCGTCTCAGGTAATAAATCTCCCCATCCCAACTTTGCCAAATAGATCACTGATTCGGGTGTTCAGTGAATTTCTTTTAGAACAAGGCACATGGTAAGAAATTTTTTAAAAATTCTCTTCCATTCATTTGAGTTTTTCAGTGCTTCATTAATTCTGCTGATAAAATCTTTTTGTGTCCAGTCAGGCTGCTAAATGTCCACTCTTAAGTGTTGATAAGTGGTAAGGAAGCCCATTTTCTCAGGCTTCTGCAGTGTGGCAGACATAGAGTTAGCACTTCATCAATTTTGATAAGACATGAGGAATGACCTCTCCAATTCCCTGGTCTTCAGCTGCATGTGTTGAATATATAGGGAGCTCAGGGAAACCAGAGACTCAGGCTTTTAAATGGGGCAGTAGGGGCTGGGAAAATGCTGAAGGCGTGGAATGAGCTAACTCAGTAAAGAATCAGAAGCAACGTAAAGCAATTCTTCGAGAGCACTGGGAAAGGACCCTAATAAAATCCTTAAACAAACAAAAACTACAGGGAAACATCAGTGTAATGAGAAAGAGTGCTACCCTTAGGGTGAGGGGATTTTGATCTGAGTTATAGGGTTATAAATTTAATTTTGGAGAGGAGTTCAGAGGTCATCAAGTCTCTGTTCTTTTACCTACGGGGAAAAAGAACCTGTGAGATTTTCAGTACTTGTCCAAGATCAACCAGGTAGCAAATAGGAGAATTAAAATTGGAATCTATACTCTCTGGCTTCACGTTTAACATGCTTTATATTATAACAGATGAAATAAATTCTTTTCTAGGTACATCAGCTTTCTTTTCCATAACTTAAGACATTTGACCTGGATAAGGTTTCTTGTCCCTTCTTCATCTAATGGACTATAATTTCAGAAAGGCTATGGTAGGATCCTAGCAGAGGGTAGAATACTGACATGTAAAAAATGAAAAAATAAACTGAATACTTAGTCTGCAGAAAGACTTAAGGGAGCACAGAAAATCAATCTTCAAGTATTTGAAATGCTATCATGTGGAAGAATAATTATACCTGTCCTCCTTGTCCAAAAATATAGAAGTGAACCATTGGTTATAAGGTACCAAGAGACAGATTTCAGCAAAATATAAGGAAGGACTTTCTAATAACTAGAGCTCTCCAAGAATGGAAGATTAGTGAATCTATCAATGAGGGTGTTCAAGAAGACTCTGAATGGTCACTTGCTTGAGGATTTTGGAAAGAATATTCATGCTTCAAATGAGGGTCTCTAATAGAGGGCCACTAAAATCTTAGAGTTGAAGATTTTAGGATTCTATGAGGCAACAATAAATTATAATTCTAAAGTGACTGGCCATCTTCTAATGTGTTTGCTCAGGAAAATAAAATGAGAAAGAAATGATGGGCTACATACTACCAGAGCTTTCTACGGCTTCCCCAGCAGACTTGTCAGAAAAATCTAATTCCATAAAAGGGTTGGTATTAAGGAATCACTTGAGTGTTTTGTTAACAGTTCATCCAGCCTTGTTTCATGGCTATCGAACTCTTTCCCCCCCAAAAAAATATAAAAACAAAAACCTGACGCAGACATTACTAGATTGTGTCCATTTCCTAATTAAATCAGATTCGTTCAAGATAGCCGCACATACTGAAATGAAGCCTCGTCCGTTAGCAGCAGCAGAGTCTAGTTGAAGATTTTCCCATGGCTATTATTGGCATCTCCACAAGAAAATGCAATTTAGACTGGCAGTTTCATCCAAATGCTGTCATTTCACATTTGTGCTCACAGTGTGCATTCGTTACATGACACCAGAGCCAGAGAGCACATTGTGTTTCAAAGAGGGCCTATTGAAGCCCATGCCTCCTCTGTATTATCTTGTGCTCTCTCTCCTCTGTTTAAATTTGTTCTAATTACTTTCACAACACTCTCTTTGCAACAACACACAGCTTTATGTGAAATCTCATTTGAAGTTTTTCTGTATGTTTTGGCTAAAAATCTGGGCTATTTGCCTTGTGCTTAAAAAAAATAATAATAGCTAGCAGGTAGGGGTAGACAGAACATAGAAGACACTCCTTTCCAATCAATCAAAAGAACAGAGTTTGAAATCCCCCATCCCATTTTGTGTGACTGCACCATCTGCCAGAAAGCAATCCCAAAATTGTAACAAAAATGTCTTTTTTTTTCAAGATAAGGCATGTTGTTGGAATTTATCAGTCAGGGGCTGAAAATGTTCCCTCATTTGAATGAAAGTGTTGGGCATGGATTAGTCCAAGTTCCCCATACCTGCCTCAATCTTGGCTCACAGGCTCTAGGGATTTCTTCTCAAAGATTGCTGGGGGAGGAGTGCTACTGGAATTCATCAATTTTGATGATTTATGTCAAATTTAATATTCACTGAATGACAAGCAGGCAAAAAAATCAGAGGGTCTCAAACTAAACTGCTTGCTTAGAATCTGCTTCTCTATACCCGAGATCACGAGATTAGAGCTGGGATTAATATCAGAGTTCATTCAGTCCAGTGATTCCCATCATTTTTGAGTATGAGGAACTCTTTTAAATGTAAAAAAAAATCATGGCCTCCTTTATGATTATTGTTGCATAATTAATATTAATTTGATCTTTATAAGAAGAATGAAAGCATCTACTATGAATAATAGTTATTTATGTAATCTTTCAAGATTTTTTAAACACTTTGCATATATCATCTCATTTGGTCCTCAGAACAACTCAGTGAAATAAGTGCTGTTATTGTCCCTTTTATGGAAGTGGAAATTGAGCCTGAGAAAGGTTTAGTGAGCTGCCCAGCATTACACTGATAGTGTGTTTCTGGATCAGGATCTTATTGCAGAACTTTCTAATTCTTTTTCCATCACTCTATTATACTATAATTTAGTAATATTTTCAAATACATATGTATGTTGTTAACCATAATAGTACGTGCATCAATATTTCTATAGCTGCATTATGGAATTAACATGAGAATGTTGTTCTCTGACACAGATCACAACTCCTATTCTCCTTATCCTGTTCATGTTTTCTCATGTACCTTCCACCTGGGGCCTCTCCAGGATACTGGGAGCTTTCCTCCATCCTATCTCTTCACATTCTTTGGGTCACAGCACAGAACCCTGGCTTTCTGTCCTTTATCATTCACCCTGGCTATACAGCTGACCTATCTCCTCTTCTGGTTCTGAATGTCTCTAATGATATCTTTAATTCTGCTTCTCCTCTTCAATTTTTCATGTTCCCCCATGATGTTATGACCTTTAAGTAATCCATAATTTTGATTCTAGAGATTGTGCTATCCCATGAGTTATATCCATCATTTTATTGAAAGAATACTGAGGTCAAGGAGATTTTGTTTATTTGTTTTAAGGAGGAGCATTTGAAAATTAATACTGAAATGATACATCCACGGGTTTTATTGGTACATGAAGCAGCAAGCAGGCAAAACAAAGCATACATATACACACATACCATGTGTCAATATAAACAGAGTTTTGCCCCCACATGAAAGAAATTTGCCCCAGCCTGACAGTGTGGAAGACTAGTTGGTGGACAAACATGCCCCAAACTAGGGCCCAGGTGGCAAGATTATATACTCTAAAACTGGGCTTGGTAGAGAAGTAGTTGGTGCCAGAGGTAGGAGGGGATGTTTCTAATCAGACTCAGATGAAGTCCCTTACTGATATTACTCTTGCATGAAACCTAGGCAGGTAGAGTTTCTTTATTAGGACTACAAACTGCTGGGAGGGACTAACTTTAAGGGAGAAGAAGGAGAATGACTAACAGCCCTGATAGCAGGTCAAAAGTTCATCCAATCAAAAAGCTTCAAGGTTTATCCATATGACAGAGTCAGCAAGGAAAAAGTACAAACTATCTCCTTCCATCTATATGCCAATAGGACCACTTAGTATAATTGATTCCCTATTGGACTCTTATTATTAAAATATAGTATCAAACAATAATCAATACTATAAAATATAATAATATAAAGTTTACAATAATCACACTTAACATCGTGTGTGTGTGTGTGTGTGTGTGTGTGTGTGTGTGTGCATTTTCTATTTTCTCCACTCATATAACCACTACCCTGATTGAGGTCCTCAACACCTCATGTCTCAACTACTAATGTAACCTTCTGACTGGTCTCCCTGCCTTCAAGTCTATCCTTAGTCCAGTTCTCCCAGTCTGCTGCTAAAGTGATTTTCCTAAAATGGAGGTCTGACCATGTCATATCCTATCCTCATTTAATAATCTCAAGTGGCTCCCTATTACATTCAGATGAACAGAATAAAATACAAATGTTGTACTTGACATTTTCAGACTTTCATGTCCTGGCTCCTTCCCACATTTCCAATTTTTTTCCACTTAATGTGCTTCCTCATACTTGTCAATCCACTTTTACTAGATATATTGCTGTTCTTAGAAAAGAAATTCCGTTACTAAAATATGTGCCCTTTTACTGTCTCCCATACCTGTCATGATCTCCCTCCTTATTTCCACCTCTGTCCTTCCCTGAGCTCCTTCAAGACAACTCACATCTTACCACCTACAACAGGTCTTGCCTTTAAGATGATCTTCCATTTACATTTTCTATATATTGTCATTTGTATTATTCTCCTTCTTTAGAATATGAATTCCATGAGATCAGGAACTCTGTTTTCACCTATCTTTGAAACCCTGGTCCTTTTGATTGCACTTGGTATTTAATGATTGTTTGATTAACCTTAGTGCTTAAAGCACTTAGTGATTGCTTGTTGACTTTATAAACTGACTTATTACTTGCCTACTTGTGTAAATGTTTACTGGATAAGAAGAATTCTAAACTCTCCTGGCCTTCTTGTTGCTATAACTGTTTTACTTTTTTTTTTTTTAGACTTCCCCAATAAAGGTTTATAGGTTGCATTATGGGTATTTTTTGTTTGTTTTTTTTGCCTGTCATTAATTTCTTACTTTTTAGTCTCATCAGTTTCTTTAAATAGATGTGGTTGGAAAACAAAACAAAATAAAAATGAATAAAATTGCTTAGTTTATGTTCAGAACCTGTTGTTTGCAAAGTACAATTTAATCCAGGACAGAACATGCCACAAATTAGACTGTGCTGGCAAAGTCTCCAAGAACCCTGTCATCTCTAGGCTATGATGAGGCATTCCAAACAACTATCTTTGCCAAGAAGAGCCCCAAAGGGGTCCTGAAGAGTCAGATATTACTAAAAGTGATTGCATAACAATAACAACAATATGATGAAAAATGCTATCGAACTAAACTCTCAGTGCAAATTGAATCATTTTTTCCTTTCTGTGCTTTGTGTTTTTTTTTCTTTTTCTTCTTGACACATTGGTAATTTGGAAACATGTTTTACTTGATTTCACGTGTAACTGATATCATATTGCTGGACTTCTCAATGGATTAGAGGGAAGAGAGAGGGGGAGAGAATTTAGAATTAACGTTTTGAAATAATGTTAAAAATAAATAATGAAATTAATTTTCTTTTAATTTTTTTATTTTTAACATTCATTTGCAAAGAGGTACAAGGTATTCCACTATTTTCGTTTTAGCAGATGTTTCTCTCTCCAGTTCAGTTAATTGGTACTTTAAGTATTTATATAGTATGTTATTATATATTAATATATGTATAATATATGCCCACCTATTCACATAAATGTATTTATACTCAGAGTATCTATGTATATGCATATTTATGCATATTTATATATTTATCCATATATACATATATATGGATAAATATATGAAAGAGATATAGTCAGAGAAAGCCTCTTTAAAATGGTATTGATATTGATTAATTATTTTGGTGCCTTTAATTGTAATGAGATTTCCTTTTTCTTTTTTTTTCTTTTTGGAGGGCAATTGGGGTTAAGTGACTTGCCTAAGGTCACATGGCTAGTAAGTGTTAAGTGTCTGAGGCTGGATTTGAACTAAGGTCCTCCTGACTCCAGGGCCGGTGCTCTATTCACTGTGCCACCTAGCCGCCCCAATGCAATTTTCTTAATTATGTCTTCTTATTAATTTTATTTTGGGGAAGCCCTGTCTGAAATCGTGAGAGTTGTTCTTTTTTCAGTTTCGCTGAGTCAATTTTAGCTCTTTATGTTTCAATAGTATCTTGTCATTCTGTTCTTTATCCACTTAAAATACTTATTTATCTATATGTATTCATTTGTGGATTTGTTTGTTTTTATTGTGGATGGTTTGCCCTCAGTTGGACTTTATTCCTGAGAGAGCCATATTCTGGGGGTTGATACTACCAAGATAGTGTTATACATAAGAAAGTGCCTCTGGAAAATGTCACTATCTAGAAAATTCCTCTTTATCTCTTCACCAAACATTTTAAAAATGATGTTAATGATATCTTAAAATTAATAGAATGATTGATCACTGATATAAGAATAATTTCAAAATGTGATATCTGTATACAGTCAGACCACCAGGTAGTTAAAGCAAAAGTCAAAAGTTTAAAAAAAAAGACAAAGGAAACTTCAACAGAACCAAATCAAATATGAGAATAATTAAGTAAAAAGAGAAAGACAAAGGGAAAACTATATAAACATATTTTAATATCATTATTTATTGCAGGAGTCTAAAGGTATTTAGATAACAAACTTCTAACTTTTTAAATATATGAGAAAATATTCTCCAGAAATCTGGAGCAATAGATCATTGAAAAGAGATGTATAGCAGCCATTCCAACCTCTGTCAAAATTTTCCTTTCCCATCTCCTCTGTCAGTAGCAAAGAAAAGATGAAATTATCAATAATGGTCCCTGAAGTTCTGGAAGACGATTGAGATCTGATTTCCTAAGAGTTTTATGTATCAAAATATCGCTTAATTACCTATCTTATACCATTTTCAACTGTTGAATAGGTTTTTTTTCCCTTTTCATTAGAAAAAATACCATGCATAAACACAGACACAGACACACATAGACACACACACACACACACACATTTTGTATTATTAGTCTAGGATAGTTTAGGAAATAGAAAGGGACATATTATTGTCAAAAAAAAATGCTCCATCTTAGGCAGAACAATAGAAATTCCTAATATTTTTATCCAGAGGCTGTGCTAGGCATTCACAGAGATACAAAATTCTGATAAGACATAGCCTTTGCTCTCTCATAGAGCTTCCAATGTAATAGCAGATATGACACAAATTGGATAAATATAATGCATAATATTGAATGATAATTTACATCAAAGAATCACAGAGCAAAGTGTTGTATGTGGTGCAATTAGCAAGGTTAATACCAAAACAGGAAAGAATATGGAAGGTTTACTAGAAGGTATGGCATTTGAGTTAATCTTTAAGGAGGGATAAGGAATTAGCAAGCTAAAAAAAAGGATAAGGAGGACATTTTAGTCACAAGGAACAGTTTGAGCAATCTCAGAACATGTTTACGTTGGCTGTCCCATGCCTCTCCACTCCCCCATAAATCTCCAAAATATCACTCTTCTTAAAAAAAAAGGCAGACAGTTTTTGTCAATCTAAGCCTGTAGTTCCTTCATGTCTTTCTTTTTCACAAGATCTCCTGTTGATAGTTATGACATAGAGAGGGAGGATTCTATTTAAAGGAGATTATCAGAGTATAGAAATTTATTTACCAACAGAGTAACAAATATATACTTTCTTCAAGTCTGTCTAACCCCAGTCCAATGAGGCTACTTACCTCTTATATACAGGCTCTCTCTTCTCCGAGAAAGGTAAGTCATAGTCATAGATGCATCATGAATCTATGTTTCTTTTGTAAGGAAGTTGAAAATCACTTCCAAATCAGGCAGAAGTAGTAAGTGGTGGAAAAAGAAGTGACCCTAGAGTTTGGTGAATCAGCTTCTACTTTTGGTTCTGCCACAAAAACTATACTTATGTGACCCTAGGTAATAATCTTCACTTCTGTAGTCTTTAATTCCCCTCTCTTTGCATAGATGTGCATGGATATATGGATGGATGGATGAATGGATGGATATACACATGTCCACACACATATAGGTACACACATACAATGCATGCATACATATACTCATATATCTTCTTTGTATTTGTGTGTGCACACATGCGTGCACATATGCACGCATGTAATTTTTTACAAGATTAGATTGATGATCTTTAATATGTCAACTGAAACTCTGTGTCTCTAAATCTATAGATGGTTGTAATAAAAGCTAAGCAACATATTTTTAACATGTGCTTTTGAATTGCAAAAGAATGCATTCTTTACATTATATAAAGCCACCTCTTAGGAGGTCAGTTTTAAAAGCTTTTTGCAGAAGGCAATTAGGAAGAATACTCTAACCTTATTTTATGCTGAGCCAAAGACAGGGCATGCAAATGAATCATTATACTAATGTTTGTAATGAAACTGCTATGGTTTATCATCTAGCAACTGCTGCCCAGCTCTTTCTCATGTTGTCTGGGACTGTTCTCAAGGTATCACCTAATAGCCTTGTGACTTAGAAAGGTGATTTCACTTTTCTAAGATTCAATGACTTCTTCTATAGAATGAAAATTGTCCATCTGCATTGTTTCCAACATGACAGATCTAGAGCTGGAAGTGTCTTGACCTTAGTGTTCATTCAGCTTGATCCCCTATTTTGCAAATGAAAAAATATATAACATATATACACATATTTATACATATGCACGTGTATACATATATTTATGCATACACAAATATATATGTGTGTATGTGTATGAATGAGTGTGTAGATATAGAGACATAAGTGTGTATGTATAGGCACATGTATTATACATACATACCCTGTGGGCTGTCAAGCCTAGTCATCACATAGCCTAGTTGATAGGCATTTTTCATACATTGCTTTTTTCCTTTGTGATTAGTAAGGATAAACTTTTTGAGTGACTAGGGACCTTATTTAAAGGCTCTGAAATGCTTCAGAGTTTGAGGAATTAACAAAGAAAACAAGTATTTATTATATACTTAATATATGTCAAGATTTGTGCTAAACAGCCAGGGTATAAATACAAGCAGAAATAAATGAACACAACCACCAAAACATTTATTTAGTCATTGACTTTTTGTATTTGTGTGTGTATATTGTACACAGATACACACACACTATATCATCTATCTATCTATTATGTGTGTGTGTGTGTATGTATGTGTGTGTGTAGAGAAAGGGAGGGAAGGAAGGAGAGAGAGAGAATAATGAAAAGCCCATGAAACAGAATTTCTGGGTAATTAATAATCAATTTATTAATTGGGCTCACTGATCATCTGATCAGTGATTTCTCTCAGTAACTGAAGACAAAACCATTGAGATCCTTGAATGTTGAAATACCTTTCAAAAAGGGGGAACCCCTGACATGTGAAAATCAACTGTGACTGATGAACAGTTAATGAGGGGGTAGACATATTAATGAGGATGTGGGCTAAAAGTCTTCAGCTCCTCCTGCAGAGAATGTGACTTGATTTTGAGACTCAGCCACCTCCAGCAATTTGGAGAAAGGAATCCATCACTAACAGACAACTCTGGTTGTTGTTGTTCTTTTTTCTTTCATGAACTGGGTTCCTCTAGACTCCAATAAATGGGTACAAGGGTATGGGCTTAATGCTTTAGGATTGGAATTCACTGAGATCGGATTCTTTTTATACTATAAACAAAAGTAAGGTCTCCTAGTTAGGCGGGATCCCTCCCCATGATCAAGGAGCATGTACCCCAAGGATTACGTCAATCTAATCTATAAGCCTTGTCATTTAGAGACTGGCTGAATGACCTACAGGGACTGGTCCCTGAATGAGGAAATAGACAAAAAAAACCCCTTCATCCTAATTTAATAATTCGTTATTAACATAATAGAAAAAAAAAACCAAGCATCTCTCTGCCATGTGGCCACTTGATACCATCATCAAGTGTGATTGGAGATGTGAAATAAACCGGGGCAGGTGAGCAGTTCAGGATAGAACTCCAAACTCAGTTTATTGATACAATGAGCAAGGTTTTTATAGAGCAATGAGACAAAGGAGGTAAGTATCAGTCTCTGTTTTCCATTACTGCTTTGTTTAGTTCCATGATGTCAGGCAGATGATGTCAGGCAGACCTTGAAGGCTATCATGCCCATTCTTTATCTAGTGTTCCCTTTTCACACTGTCCATTCCCTTGTACTTAGTTCCCTTTGCATCACTACTATCAGGGTGAATAAGAATTCAGTGCACTCTGGTCCCTGCATGTCTTGGAGAGTGGTGAAACAGCATAGGGTTGGCCTGGGAGCAGCTGCAAGAAACTGGCTGCTTTTACCTGCCTATCTGAGAACATGAAAGAAAAAGAGAGAGAGAGAGAGAGAGAGAGAGAGAGAGAGAGAGAGAGAGAGAGAGAGAGAGAGAGAGAGAGAGAGAGAGAACACAAAAGCAATTCAGTAAAATTAACCAAATATAATACATATCCATTAT